>JAGVVM010008905.1:0-11756 GCA_019149425.1 Psidium friedrichsthalianum
AAAGAGGCTCTTTTACCGTACCCCTAAGTTTCTTCCTGCCGAAGGTCTTTCTGCTAGTCGGCGCCTTGAAAGAAGTAGTGTCAATAGACAATATCAGTATAGACAATAACTCCAATCACTGATAGCTATACTCAAAAAATTGAAATGGTGACAGAACAAGAGGATGTCAAGACATAACTTCTATAAAAGAGATCAATACCATACAAAGTTCTGTCTACTCCGTCACTTTCTCTCAAGAAATTGGATGCTACTCACCTCTAGAACATCAGCTGATGACAAGAAATCCCATCTAAATGACAACAGAAGATAGAATTTTTTTTTATGCCTGGTAAAAATTCAAGAGAAGTGTCAAATGGGATGGTATGACAGTCCTCCCAATCCATCAGATTTCCATCAGATAAATCACCAAGTCTTACCGAGGTAGTACCCCAAAGAGTAGGCAAGAGAGTATTTCTTCATCAACCACCATCAGGTATCATATTATAGGAGTAGGTCAATGAATGTGAGCTCAAAGCAAGATATTCTACAGACTAAAAATGTATCACACTCAACAGTTTGCAATTCAACAACAAAAATGACAGCAAGAACCGCTTAATCTACATTTGTTTTTCGTAAAACGTGCATTATAGTATCTAAAAGCGGCTATTTCGCATGTCCAGACCATCTCTAACAAGCTCTTTTCCATCACATAGACATATACCAACTTTTGCTCAAAACCACAGAATTTTTCTTTATGCATCTTCATATACCATTATAATGCAGGGTGGTAAACGCAAAAGAAAGACGGCTCAGGAGTGATTAAATCGATATGTCAGATATCTTACAGTTACCAAGGTGAAGCTCAATAAACTTCACTAGGGAGACTCAAATTGAAATCTGTGAGAGGAGAATAGGGTAAATCAGAAAATTTGAAATGATTCCTCAAACAATATTCCGCAGAACTACGCATTGGTCCTGAATTCTGTAAGCATCTACGGGAAGGAAGGCAGACATTAGGTTACTGTAAAGCGATAGACTACCAAACCTACACAGTTTGCAACTTAAACTTGATTTACTAATCTCATAATTGTCCATAGAAGTTACAGAAAACAGCATAGCGTAACATCCAAATTTCATGCATAAGATATTGCAAAGTTGAGTACTTATCATCCACAACATACACGCAATGCCATCTTTTAAGTTTGTTCATGCTGAGAAACTGCCTTCAGACGTGAACAAAACAGCTGAATCGAGAGGTTTGGTGCAGGTGCAACTCTGTCATCAACAATCCATGGGTGACCTGACATGTAATTCAATGTTGTTATTCAATAGTAACCAAAGGACATTGATTAAAACATGCTTTCTGAACTAGAGAAATGAAAGTAAGGTCCCAGGGACGGGTGAGAGAGAGTGTGAGAGAGAGAGAGATTCAATATTCCGGGCATGATTTACTAACAACACCAATAGGAATCACATGGATTAGAAACCAAAACGATGCTTGAAGGCTTGCAAAAGAAAAGAAATTACAGAAATAAGTTCATGGCTCCGTGCAAATGAAACAACTTACACATAACTCGTGAGCAGATAATCTTTTTCTAGGGTCTCTTCAAGCATCTTCTTTATCAGATCCTTCGCACTGTCTGAGATGCTAGGCCAAGGGTCATGACGCAAAATCTAATTTTCCGTTGCAATATCTGTCTGAAGATCCCCAGATTCAGTTTCTGCATATACACGTGCCAATTTCAATAGTAAAGTAAGTAGATGAAATAATGAGAAACTAGGAAGGTATCTGCAACACTTTGCAATATGTCTACCTGCCCAAAAGGGAGGAACTCCACTAAGTAGAATGTAAAGGATTACAAAACCACTCCATACCTACTTCAGGTCCATAATGCTGTACGCAGAACCTCTGGGGCAACATAATAGGGACTCCAACAACATCAGAAAAAGCTTCTCCTGTAAAGGGAAAGACTCAATAGGTGAGCAGTGCATATCTAAGAAAAGCTACTGCTCTTTTTGACAATATAGCAAAAAAGCCATTAAACACATTTTTAGATATGAGAACGTGTTAATGGCTAAGCAACACTCAAGATCTCATCAGCAGGTTCTCATATGCTAAAAGAGCAAAATAGAAGATGACTCTATATTTTAAAATGGAGTGACTCAATCATTTGGAGAAATCAACAGACATCATATGAAGTTTTCTTTACCGCAATAATTACTGGCTACCATGGTATGTCTTGTCCATATCTTTCATGCTGCCTTTGTATAAAAAGTCATTTCAGATAGTTACAAAAGTCCAATAAAGATGAAAGACAAGCTTTTAGCTTCGCACCACCATAATAGATGAACTGGACATTAAGGTACTGAAAACCAGTATCCACTTCTTGCCACTTCGATCCACAGAAACAATATAAAAAGTACCCATAACTGCTGCAGGTTACAATGCCTCTACTTCTTTCATCTCTTCACTATGTATTCGGCCTTCTTTTCCCCATCATAGCTCACCCTCAAAAGCCAAAACCATATCCAGCATATTATGGAAAAAACATCAAGCGTGATTTCTTCACAAAAATTTAAGCACAAGAAGAAGAACATGTCGAGCTAATACATCTCTGAAAGTACGATTCGTGCTATTTATGCAAAATGAAGAGAGTTTTAGAACCAATGAGCATTAACTTAGTCATTTTGGAACTTGGATATTGTGACTCTGACAAACAATTAAAGCATACAAGAGCCTTTAAGAAATATTAAGAGAACAGGTACATATGTGAACTCTAAAGACTAAAAGAATTGCATGATACCATTGGATCAACAATAATCAAAGTGAAGTTCCCTGCAAATATAGGTTCTTAGAAGAACAGACACACACAAAGTACCACTAAATATGGCTAAATGTGCCATTTCGAGCAGGCATCCAGCCTTCAGTTCATGCTAACAGTGTGTAAATTGTTTAAAAGGCACCAACAGAGGTCATAACTTGGCATTATACATATTATTTCAATATGAATGTCATCAGATGCAAAACAGATTAAGCCCAGATGTCTACTGCATTGTAGTTAGTCCTTCTGAAGTTGATATAGTACACACGTTATCTTTAAGGTCAGATGAGCAATGCAGAGAATGGTGTCAATTTAGTCTGCACACTCCAAGCAAATATGAAGCCTCACACTGCATCGATATTCTCTTCCACCAAATCAGAAAGGGGCATTTCCATTATTTTTGAAATAATTAGCCTCAGATGATTATCTTTGATCCTCCAAAACCCCTCTCCCCAAAAATAAACAACCAATTCTCCTATCATCATCAGGCAAGATGGCAACCCTTTGAAGGTTTGGTCATCGGAAGGATAAAGACTTAGACAGTGGCGCAAAACAGGCAACAGACGAAAACCCAAACTACTCCTCATTAGAACAAATCATCCATCTTACGATTAGACACCGTATCCACGACCCATACATGACCGACACTACAAGCAAATATTTTACTCCGGTTAAAGAAAGCAATCTGCCTACCAAAGTTCTTATCCGTTTTGATCAATCTTTCCGAAAAGAGATTCTAAAACATAACGGCCATCTGCCTTCCGTAAAATCGACATCAGAGACAATCAGCAATGGACCGCTGAACCAAGTCTCAAGATCAGTGAATCCAGCATTTCCCAAATTCACCCACAATAACACTAAGAGAGGAATAGCCAAAAACCCATTAAACGCCACCCCGGCTTATGAAGACATAACAAGCCCAAAAATCGGTGGGCCTTGAGCTTGGCGGTCGTCGTCGGGGTATCAAACCAGAAATTCTCCGGCTTGACGGTCTCTGTGCATGACCCGCAAGAGAGTGGCAACACGCCTCCACGACACCCACAATCGTCTTGATCACTGCGCGGCCTCGCGCTCACTGAAATGCCCCTTCTGGATGATCCTGTCGAAGAGCTCCCCACCACCGCAAAGCTCCATCACTATGTGCACGAACATGCCGTCCTCGTAAGTGCCCTTGATTTGGACCACGTTCGGGTGCTCGGAGAGGTGGTGCATGATCTGAATCTCCCTCCACACGTCCTCATAGTCCTCCCGGCAGAGGAGCTTCCTCTTAGGGATCGATTTGCAGGCGTAGAGATTCTGGGTGGCCTTGTGGGTACAGAGATAGGTGGTGCCGAACTGGCCCTGGCCGAGCTTCTTGCCGAGAGAATAGTGATCTCTGAGCCTTGGGGTCTGGTAAGGGAGGACTGTGCTCGCTGGCTTTGCGGGTTGTGGGTGGTTTGTGGGGTTGATTGCGATGGTGGGTCTTGCTTGTTCTTCATTGCCAAGGGGGACGAAATCAAGAAGACGGTGAAATAGGCAAAAGTGGACCTTGCTTGCGGCTGTATATGAAACCCAAAGAGTTTAGCTCTCTCCTCTCTACTGGATCTCTCTCTCTCTCTCTCTCTCTCTCTCTCTCTCTACTGCAATCGCAAACAATAAAGATTCCGCCTTTGTGACTCCATTATTTTACTCCAGTCTTCAATCTGCGATTGGTCACTGTCCTCACCAATTCAATTTCCTTAAGCTCTATCCTTTCGCTCATTGGATGGCAAGTTCAAGGTCCCCACCTCACCACCTCCGCGATTTCTCCAATCTTTTCATATAATTTCAGGGAAAAGAACTTCCTCTTTTGTATTTTTCACGATGATGGACATACGTGTATTCGGATTGAAGACCGCGTCCCCATAGCCGTGATGATCGTCAGAATAGAAAAAAAAGTCTCCGAGAGATGACCACAAGAAACTTACCTTCAGAATTATTCCAGTCTACCAATAAACATGCGATTCTACTGGTAAAAGATTAAAAGGTAAAACATTAGTATTATAGATATGGGTATTCGATAATTATTCGAGTCATTTCGATCTTATTATGGTATAAGTAGGAATCACTAAGAGTTCGAGCTATCTTCAAGTATAAAAATTGCCAAACTAGGAATTCAAATGGATTAAAATCAAGAAAAGCACATAAATCTATAGTATTTTGATAGGGAAAAAGAAAAACTTTGAGTGTGATCTGAAACGCACACATTTCGTCCACATGTCATTCAATTGTCTGATTTTTCTTCTTCCTTATTGACATTAAAGCACGGAGTTGTTAATGACCAGCTTGACTTTTTCGTCAAAAGTATACTTTAAGCTCCGGTATGAGTCATTTTAGAAGCAACTATGGAAAATCTACTCATCTCCCGAAGGTAGTAGTTTCATCTTGATTGATTTGGCAGAGACGGCCAACTTAAAATTACGACTGGACCGTCCGAGTTTAATTATTTCCAACCAATCCGAACTTCGCCGCTTTAGATGTCATGCAACAACTTTGAACATGTGACCATCAATCTACGTTTTGGGGGGAGAGCAAGAGCAAGATCAAGATCGAGAGAGAAGAAGCTCGTGCGAACTGCAAATGAAGCCAAGAAAGAAGAATTCCATAACCAAAACATGAGAGAAGATAAGGCCTTCAAACTAATTCCCTTTAATTCAAAGGAACTACTCGACCTAATGTTCATCCACACCATATTCCTGATGCTATCGTCATTCTAGACACAAGAAAGAATTGATGAGATTTGACTGATTTGAACTGAAAATAGAGCCAACCACACAGCTGAAGAGAATGTATTCAAACAGTCATGACCTGCGCTGAATTGATTAATTGACAAAACAATAAACCCTCGTTAGCTGAGGAAAAATGTCGAGCGTCTTGGCTAATAATTGTGCAGAAAATTTTTGAACGATCCCATCAGAGCGACAATGCATGTGCACAGGTTGAAACAACGATGTGCATAGATCGTCGTCCTTTTATTCTCAAACTAGCAGGACAAGCTTATTTTATGCTATACTCTCTTTTTGAGTCTTTTCTTCAAGAATAGAAGTTTAGTGTAATCTCATCTTCTATGGCTTCGCTTTAAGTCCATCCCTCTAATTAATCGGGAAATCCGGAGACCGATGCCTAAGATTCCTCGCCACAGTCGGTCACATGACATTGAAAAGAGAGATGAAATGGAAAAAGCTTGTCCTCGACAAGAATCCTTTATGGAAGAAAACAAAGAAATCTTGTAATTGGCCAAAAAGAAAACATAAGTGGCGAGCACAACAAAGCGCGTCAGAAAACTTCAAAGTGACTTGACCCCACGTGATCAAACACCGTTTACACCAATTCCAAATTGCTAAGTGTGACGTAGCCAAGTGTAAGCATGAGCGCATGTACTTTACGGCCTCTCGCTCATCGTCTCCAAGTCATCCCTTCAACTGCGATGCGACGCAACGCAATGCAAAACCCGGTAGGCCAAGCACAAGAGCGACTAGTCTTCTAATTGCCACAAGAACCGACTAAGCCGAATACATCACAGAGACTACGCAGACCACAGAGAGAGAGAGAGAGAGAGAGCAAGTTAAAATGTCCACATATTATTGGTAGAGTCGGGCATGAACCGTATCACACTTATTTACATAAAACAGAACGACCAGGAACTTCAGCATTGTTTGGCCTGGTATAGAAAATTATACGTTCCAAGTCTAGTGGAGCCTCCCAGGTCTCGAGTGCAACTGAAGTTTCATGTTTGGAACGACCTGAAGAACACCTGGCTGTTCTGCAGAACATCAAGAAAGCACGGTAGCGTAAGCAGAGCTACGTAAAACAAGCATGAATAATCATCAGCATGGATGGGAAAATGGGGCTCCAGTCTTTGTATATTGACCGCAAGAAACTTAGGAGTCATACATCGTTAACCAAGGCGAAACCACATACCGAACAAGACAAACAAAAAAATTGATATTGGGTTAAGAAGTAACATTAACAAGTCTTCCCCACTTGAACTTGTAAAATACAGATTATTCCCTCAGCAATTGTCAGCAACAGATTCATGCTAGAGACTCCAGCAAGAATATTGCCTTACCTTCTTACCTTGTATATTTCATAAATGCACGAAGCAGCTATTTCATATGGAAAAAATTGGAAGATTGTACATTCACTTGACAGCATCTCATTATGTTGTTATTAACCAGTTGCTCTGTTTCTCAAGCACAATATTCAAACAAAGGCAGAAGTCAAATTAATGCTTTGTTCTTCCTCATAAAAGCATCTTCTATCAAGACTCCTTGTGAAGGCCACAACAGTCGGTGGCCAAACACCCTGAGTTTTGCCAACTCAAAAGCCATACAAGATTAGACATATAAGAATTTCTCTGGACCTGACAGCCCAGAGAAACAGGATTCTTATTCAAGACAGAGAAGGGGAAGAAGTAGCTTCCAAAGGCTTTACTTCAAGAACAAGAATCATGGCAAAAGCTAGTACTGGGAGATGAAAAACTGAAGTTTCCACAAGTGGAACCACATAAATGACCATGGCCTGCAATCAGCATTATGCTTCCTCTACAGCCAATAGAATCAGTCAAAAGGTATAATTCCATAAAATTTGAGCAAAGAAGCATCTAAATATGATGTTCTAAACGCTACCATTAGATCAATTCCAAGCAAACATCAGCAGAATGAAGTTCTTGGTGTCAACATAAACAATGAATACCAGCCATTCTCTGGCATCTTGTCTAATCAAAGGACAGAGCATACAAATATCATGCCAAATACAACACATTTATACGTTGAATAATTCCAGACTAGTATCAATCACACACAAATTTCGCATGACATGATATTACAAGAACGACCCATCTATCCTCTCATTAAAATGTATCAAATCAAGTCTTCAGGCACATCTTCCAGCCGCTGCATGACAACTTCAATTGTGTAGCGAGTACATGACACAACAGATTCAGTAGGCACAGTATCTTCATCTAAAGTTCATAATATCTAAAAATTGGTACATCTAAGAATATAGTCTCCACTAAAGGAACCCACCACAAAACCAGAGATATAACTCGCTAGTTCAGGCTTGTGTTATCCAAAGTTCACTCAACTGAGACATGCATGGGAAACTACTGTGATATATAGAAGCCATGAGAAATTGAAATGGATAATCTACAAAAAAAGAAAAAAATTGATGGACGGAGAAGTGTGATGAGCATATATGACGTTTCTATTCCTCGAGAGCAACTAGGGAAACGCGACATCCACATTTGTCTACGGTCACAAATAATACCATATCACAACAGTCATGACATTGGGAGGCCACTATCCTCCATTCTATATCTCAAGGGAACAAAAAAGGGAATCTTTAGTGACTTATCACAGTTCATTTTCAGTTGAGTCACTCAAAGATGACCTCTACAACAATAACAAATTCACTAGACCACCTCAGCTGTAGAAAGAACTCAGTTTCCACCAAATTGGCAGAGCTAACACAGTAAACGACTCCCAACAAGAAATGATTCTGCTTCCCAAATAGCAAACTAGAAAATAGAAAATTGTGATGTCGCCAACATTTGAGTCCCGGAACTAATCGGAAGCGAAGAAAGTCCAAAGAAACCACAATCCCAAATCTTAAGAGCTCCATATAATTGCCTATCACAACTAGAAAGAGAAATTAAGCACTGACTCAAGAGACAAAAGACCGACACAGCTCATTTTTCCACGAATAAACTATGCAAATCCAATTAATTAACAAATGAGAGAAGCGAAGAGAATGGGGGTTAGGGATGACAAATGAAGGCAAAGCACACTTACTCGAGAGCTCGGCAACCTGCTCCGGGGTGAGCTTAGCAGAGAATCCAGTGGCGGCGTTCTTATACACATACAACAGCGACTCCTTGGCGGCCTCTTCACTGAATTCACACGCGACCAACGTTAATTCCAGGAAGCGAAGACGAATTCTCGGAGGAAAACCTAAACCCTAAGAACAACACTTAACCAGGCTTCAAACCGACGTTTCATGGCTCAAACCAAATTGGGGGAAGTGCAAAACAACCAATCCAAGTCAATACAATATCGCACGAACCCATCATTATTCCCTCAAATTCAACCTCGGTCATTCCTAACACAATCGATCCCGCGATCTAAACTCAATTCCAGGCATCACAGAGAGAGACAGGAGATGGACCTGCCAAGGACAGTGGAGAGAGTGCGGAGGTGGACGGCCTCGGGCTCGTCGCCCTCGGGTTTCTCGGTGTAGACAATGTGGACCTCCGCCTTCGACGGCTCTCCGCCTTCGACGACCACCTCCCGATCAGCCATGGAAACCGCGAAAGAGGAGATGGCCGAGATGGATAACAAAAGGAGGAGAAATGGAGCGGTCGTGATTCTCAGCATGTTGGGCGTCGATCGCATCCGCGGTGCCTTTATATAGAACGACAGGGAGTGAGAGAGAGGATCTTCGTGGTTTCTGCGTGAATTCTTAGGGACGAAGCTATCAAATTCGTCGGATGTCTTAAGACCGGAAAACGCGCGCACGTGCCGTCGCCGTCCGAGGAGGCCGTGTTGCGCTAGTTGCCTTGTTCCGAACTCGCTGATGGCGTTCCGTCCGAGGCCGCACGTGCAATGTCTACTTGTGCTCGGACATATAAAGTTCAGGTTAAAATCACAAAAAAACTCTAAATTAATACATTTATAGTAAATTTATTTTAAATTAATTTTTTGACCACAAAATAATTCAAATTTGCACATCTGTAGTTAATTTACCCTCATTTAATTTTTGTTAAATTTTATTATTAAATTGCTGAGGTAAATGACATTTGACAATTGAGGAGTGTATTAATTTGAGATTTTTACTCTTCATTTATCACAGATGTATCAATTTAAATTTTTTGTGATATTAACTTAATTTAACGAAAATTAATGAGGATAAATTTGTCATATGTATATCAGTTTAGTATCTTAGTAGCCCATAATGTTTCTAAAGCTGTCTCAAAGTAGGTTACCTGTCCAATTGATCAATACAATCTTGTTAGAAAAACAAGTCGGCTGTTTGGCAATCTAATCAATTAGTTGATTTGATTTGACCTCACTAGGACAATGGGCCACTTGGAAATAAGTTAGCTGGGCCAAATGTGTTTTACAACCCTCAATCCAGGCCCACTAGATCAGGCCTCTTCTCTACCGGTGGAATCCCACTAATTTGAATTCATTGTCATCCTCACCTTCCTCTGTCGATCTGTATGTCTCAAGGCCAGAGAGAACCCAGCAAAATCTCAGTCCCTGGACTCCTTAACAAGGTTTCCAATCGCACTGCTGCTCGATTAGCAAGAAATCTCAGAGAGAAGTTGCAAAGCCCAACAAGCCTTCAAACTCGCGATAAGTTTTAGCACTTTTAGCGAACTCATCGTCAGTAAATTTAATTTGAGTAAAAGAGCATAGGACGATGAATTTAGGCACGGGGAATGGAATAGTCTTAAAACAAATATAGTAGGACATTTTTACCGATCAGTGCTTGTACTCTTCCTCTAGTGAGTGGATCAGATTGAAGAACTGATTAGTCGGAAGCAGGCAAAGTCCCACGATAAATATACTGAAAGCACTAGCTCTTTGAATATTTCAAAACTAATTAAAATTGAAGTGTCACATTGTCACTATAATCAGTCAAGTAAATACTAATTTCTTGATTGAAATTGACAAAGTAATATGTAATGCCAACGCGCATATGTATTTGCTCACGTCTTATTATTCAAAGAGCGTGAAGAATAATGAAGTGGCGTCGCATTACACTGCAAAGCAATCAATTTTACGAATGAGAAAATCAAAGTTATTTGAGACTTAATTTCAAAAAAAAAAATAGATTGTATTCTCTTTTTTTTTTTTACATTAATTAGAATTTGGCACCGATTTTCTTGTTTGAATTTTCCACTTGAAACATGTTTGTGCATTAATGGAGTTAGAGATGTCAAACGGGTGAATCGGGTCAGGTTTGGGTCAGGTCGAATATAATCCGACCCATATTAACCCACATAATCAATTTTAACCCGTTTTCACGCTATACAAATTTAATAATTCATATTCGTCTGACTTATATTGTTAAAAAATACTTCAATATTAAATTCAGTTTTAAAAAAATTATTTCTTTTACATTTTAAAAAATATATATTGCTAAAAAAAATTTATAGTTTTCTTAGCTAACGACATATTTATAATCCATTTATGACCCATTAAATTTCTAAATAATCAATTTATGACTAACTTTTTTCTAAATAATCAATTTATGACTAACTTTTAAAAGTTAAGGAACTCATTAATGATCCATCACAATAGAATATGGTTCAAATATAAATTGGAATTGTCTTACGGATATTCACGTTGGATCACGCAAAAAGAACGCAAGAGGATGCTATGAAGATTAATGCATCACCTCAAGCTTGTCTTTCTGACATCTCATGATGCTTTACAATTTTTTGAGCTTTGAAGCTTTCTTGCTGCCTCTAAACTCTGTCAGATTTGAATCCAAATCTTAGTTAAAATAAAACCAAAAAAAAAAACACAAAAAGAAAAAGAGCAAAAGAGAACAAGAAAAGAGCCAGTGCAAGCGTTGAGCCTGCACAGCAGCAATCAGCCTGCCAATTCAGGAGAAGCTAAAATCTAAAAGGGCCGTCCTGAATCGGCTTTAGAAATGCTTGTACACTCGGCTTCGCGGTTAGTTGATGTTTCTTTCAAGCCTTGATGCGTCGCAAGGCGAGATACGCCAACAACCTGCATCCGAAAAACATCAGCAGCAAGACGCCGACGCACACCACGGGCCGAACCTGCCCATTCCGACTGTCCTCCTCGAGAAACTTGAGCTCGCGCCCCGTACGAATCCCATCTCGGCAAGCACCCAGCAATCGAGGAAATCCCCTCCGTTTCCCGTACTGGCGGCTGATCAGAAGAATGTAGGCCGTAAAAAGTC
>JAGVVM010008906.1:0-11068 GCA_019149425.1 Psidium friedrichsthalianum
TTGAGTTTTGACTCACATTTTGTGGCTGATCGCCCTTTTAGTCTCCCGACCCTAATATATGAATGTTCCTCAAGTCCCATCACGGGATCCCTCAGAAGATTGAGATAGAAATAGTTGAGTATCCTTCCGTAGATGGAATTTTATATGAGAGGTATAACTGTACTGTATGGGTTAACGAGGGATATGATGTTTTGATCCCTTATAGATACGATGGGTGGAAACGCCGGAGGGGTCAAAGGTGGCAGATCTTTTACAGGGTTTAGATGTCTCGGTCTAGTGAATGGAGCAGACATGCCTGATGAATGCATCTACTTTTGGAGATGAAGTTGTGAACCCTGAGACTAACCCAGGCGAGCTAGAGGATGCCCCTATGGAGGTTGACGCTGCCGAGGATGAGGACCCCATGGATAGCGACCCATTGTCGCCTGAACTGTCTAATCCGGGAGAGGAGATTCGCTTGAGCGACATGAGCGATGTGTTTGACTAGTAGGCTCATGGTCTCGTCCCTCTATTGTTGTTTGTTGTTGTGGGGAGTTTGTCTAGCAAGCGACCTAGTCTCTTCTTAGTTTGATGGGACAACCTCTCTCAGACTTTGTTGTAGTTTCCGTTCGATTATATTCGAACCCCTTTTATGTTATGTATGAGATGATTTGTATGATTGATTTCATCTTTCTCTACCTCGTAGTGTATTTATCTGGGTTTGTGCATTTCCGCTATTGCGAATCTAATAGTCATCGTTTGGTCGCCATGAGTCCTGAGCCTTCATTAGTGTTGGCCGAGCAATATTCAAATAGGCAGTTGGCAGGATGTAGCACATCCGCCAGGTTTAAGGCGTGACACCAAAGTACCTCTGGAGCTATTTTGGGCTAAAGGCCTTTAGGGGCTTTTGAAAATGCAATTGAATTTCCAAAAGTTGAGAAGAAAACAAACCAAATGCTATTTGTATTTGATTAAGGGACTTTAGAGCCCCAAAGCCCCTTCCAAATGCTAAACCAAACAAGCTTTTATATTGTTGTTCTCCAATGAGTGATATCCACTCCTTCAAAATATCATATGGTCCTAATTGCATTGGTTTGTCCATACTTCCTTGTAGTAGGATAATAAAGGTGCATTGGCTAGGGTTAGAATTTGTCTAGGTTGTTGCAAGTGAGCAAATAAGCATTTCTCTTTTCTTTTTCTCCTTGTGTTTTACTTATGTGCTTTATTTAAAAATTAATGTACCAAGGGAGATTATTATTCCATCATGTGTGTCGCGACCTAAAAAACGAGTTTTCTCAGGTTAATGGATTATTAGGCTAATTATTTAACTAACCTAACTCGGACTCTCCCAAGCCCATACCAAATCGCAACTTATGGTTCAATATTTAACATGCAAAGATTTTCAATAGGAGCCGCCACTAATCGTTCTTGGTAAGTCGATTAGAAACTTAAGTAAATCAGCGGGAGAACTAAATTACTTCTACGAACCAGAGATTAAAGAGTTCGGGGACTTGATTACGCTAGATTACTCTAACGCCCTTTCGGTACCATTTTATTTCATGAAAAAATCATTTGAGAAGGCAACATTATGATTTTAACCTAAGTCACTAACAAAGGTTATCATGCGGGTGCACAATCAATTAATTGAACATCCAGAAATCAAATAATCAAAGGAGCATGCGCCACACAAACATTACTTCTTTTTTTTAGTTTTCGATCTTTATAAATGCATGAAAGACTATACTATATGCAATGCATGAAATTATTCTAAGATGCAATGACATGAATTAAATGCAAGTCTAAAATGCAACCATATGGCATGGCAAAAAAAAAAATTAATGACGTGCATGGATGACATGGCATAGATGACATAGCAAATATGACATGGTAAGGATAACATGGCACAAATGACGTAGCAATAGTGATATAGCAAGTATGACGTGGCAATGATGACGAAGCATAGATGACATGGCAAGTATGATTTTTTTTTATTTTCGGATGAATTTATTTCCAAAATAGAACTATGTCAAACAATATTTATCTTGCATATTTTAGAGTTTAAATTGACCTAAACCCTAATATATTAAAGATGGATTATTTTAGACATGAGATTCTATTAAAACATGCAATTTCTATCTTAAAATGCAATCTAACCTAAATATTTTACAAAAAGTAAGATATGCAATTATCTACATGATGCTATTTTAAAAGATATGCAATATTCAAATATGGAATATGAATGAATGCAAAAAAAAAAAATTTGAATTTTTGGAGATTATATCATGCGACGGATATATTCCAAAAAAAATATAACAATCAAGCAATCCAAGTCAAAATAGGAAAGTAAATATGCCAATCAAGAAAGTGGATATATCAATCAAGTTTTGCAAACGTTTCGCGAATATTTGAATCCAATCTTTAATTCGTAATCTTACGATTAAAGATTGAACGCAAATCCTTGCCTAATCGAGTATTCCATCAATAATTCTAAAGATGGATTTTCCCGATTATATGACAAGTTGCGGATTAGGAAAGAAAATTTTCCTAATCAACCTGTATTTTGAAAAATATCCACTTTGATGTAATGCAAGATATGACGAGATATACAAGATGCAACAAAATAGACAAGCGAATATGTCTAAAATTCGAGATAAGAAAATTACCTTAATTGCAAGGTAAATTTCCCTAATTTGAACTTGCACGAACTTGCGACTCCAGTCAAGCACTTCTGGATTGATTTGCTTCGAAATTTTGCGCGTGGAAGAGGCGAATCAGCAACAAGTTTCTTCGGTGCAGCAGTAGTCTCCTTCGTACAGCAAGTTGCAGAGCTTGACAGGGGAGTTGGTGTGTGAAGTCAGCAACAACGGACGGCTTCTCGGGGCAGTGAATCAGCAGAGGAGTCTTCGGCTGCAGAGTCAAATTCTCGGTGCAGTAGTGGAGTCGTTGAAACCGAACAACAAAGGGACAGCAGGAGGAGGAGCTTTTTGGTTTCGGTCAACAGCGGCAAGAAAGGGGATCACACGGCACCAAACAGCAACCAAAGCCGAAGTCACTCTTGCCTCACGCGTGTTCTCTCAAGTTTCTCTGAATTTTTTTTTTTTGTCTCCCGCCTCCCTTTTATAGCCTAAAGGAAATCCTTTACGTATCATAAAAATTCTAAGAAAATCTTTTTCCTATCAAGTCCTTGATTATTGCGATTCCCCTACACGCAAAAGCTAATTGACAATCTGCAACTTTACTGATTTTAGCTCTATCTTGCCATGAATCTTTCAATCACGCTTGATTTCTTCCCGAGAATATATGTGTCCAACCTATTATCCTTTTGTGATCGAGTTCCCACGATTCTCGTAATATTGCTTTGCAGATTTGATTTTAATAGACTAATTCCAAATTGGCGCTCCATCTTAAGGACTTGGTGCAATTAGTTTCAATTAAGTTCAAACGTTCGAGTCCACCCTCCGTTGGTCCGAGATTAAATGCGAGATGCTCCTAAAACTATATGCGACCTATATGAATATGATTTAATATTTTGGTTAGGGGCCGGGGTTGGTCCCCAATTTTTATGCAATAACAAGTCCAAAATTTAGGTGTCAACAATGTGAACTGAGTGAGCGAAGATAGCCATTGGGCTCAAAATAAACTGGTCATGTTGAATCCTTGTCGTGATCTATATCTGTCAAATGTGTGAATCAAATGGAGCTTGGGTCGGGTGGATAATTGTGCAACTCAAATTGATCTATTTAACATCTTTTGATCAATTTACATAAAATACCATTATGGTAACTCAAACCCGACCTGTACCAGACCCTAGCCAAATCTATTTTTAGTAATCTTCTCCTTAAATTGTTGCCTTTGAAGCGTTATCTAAAATTGAGAACAGGGGATGACCGTGGTGTTCAAGGGCAGGCAAGGGCAAGCAACGACAGGATGAGTGAATGGAAGTAGTGCGCAAGTAATGGGGGACAGCAACACAAAGGTGGCGAGGTCGGAGAAAATGAAAATGAAGAGGAGTCGTTGTCCGCAAATATTGCAATGTAAATGAAGATAGAAAATAAACTGTCTATAAGGGTTAAAGTGGCAAACTAAAGGTTGAGTATGGGTCCTATGCAAACCCATACAGTAGACCCATATAAAGTTGGGCTCAACTATCTTAAACTCATTTTCACCAATATGTAAAATTTTAAATGCATAATTTAAGTGCATAATTTACAACTTGGCTTATTGAAAGTGAGTTGAAAAATGTTTTTCTAACCCATATTGATACCTCTAATAATAACATCACCTAGTTCCCCAACAAATTGAGAGAGAGGATAAGGATTCATAACCATCCACTTGACCTTCAAAAATGGAGAATTTGGGCATCACTTTAGAATAATTCGAGATAACTTTGTATCATTTAGATATTTAAAGTGCTTTTTGTTTCACAAAAAAAGAAAAAGAAAAAGAAAAAGAAATTTTTTTAAGAAATGAAAAGAAATAAAAATAAAAATAAAAATTTCAGAATTTTATTTTAAATCATAAAATAAATTGTCCATAGTGATTTAAGGAATATAATTATTTTTTGGAAATTTATAAGAAACAAATTTTCATAGATTTAATCAACTATAAAGTGTTTTTTTAAGTAATATGGGTCGATAGATATTAGTATTATATGAAAGCATGTTAAATGGGGAAAATTGTCAAAAAGTCATAAACCAATTACATTGTGTCAATTCAGTCTTAAACCTTTTACATATGTGCCAATTGATTCCATCCAACCAATTTTGACTGGAAATCACTAATGTGGATGCTAGTCGTCCCATATAGTACGATCAATGCGGATGTGAAATTTTTTTATATTTTTGATATTTTTTCTTTTTTTCTTTTTCTTGTCTTTCTATCATGATTTTTTATTATTATTAAGGGTGGACAAGGGCTGCCGACGACCCTCGCTTAACCCTAGCAAGGGCTATGATGCCCTTGCCACATTTGGCCAAGCTAGGCGAGCCGTGATGCCCCTCGCCCAACTGATGGTGAGGGTCACTTGGGGTTGGCCAATAACCCTTGCCAGCCCTCAATAAAAAAAAGTGTATAGAAAAGCAAAACAAGAAAAAATCATTAAAATTATAATAGAACATTATAAAATTATCTACGTTAATGTTAGTCATGCCACATAGGACAATCGATGTCCACGTCAGCAATTTCAAGTCAAAATTTCAGCTTTCATCTGCATAACTCCTATATTTGGAAGAGAGCATTAGGAATGGAACCTGAATGCAGAAATGCAAGATAGCTCAAATGGTAGAAATAAAAAAACTTATCCCCATCGAAAAAGGTTGAATAAAGTATATACTTGTCTTGCAGAAATGGGGACAGCTTTGATATGTTCCTTAGTAAAGGGAACGAATCTCACAATACATACGCAATAGAATTACAGAAAAATAACGAGCTCAAGATCTTACATGAATCATTGATCAGAGAAGTGCATCACAGAACGAACGCACCTCGATTTTTTTATAGATTAAATGTCACCGATGCAGCAAAAGACTTCGTTCGTTTGACGATCAAGAGGAGAAGGGAAAAGTTTCGTCGTCGTTCTCTATTGAGCGTTCTTTAATAGACGTGAACTTTTTCACATTTTTAAAAGAAGTAACTGCTTTTAACAGTTATCTAAGATGATAAAGGGTTGGAATAGCATACATGGGCGGACCATAGTATTCCCATGCACCCATTAAATCTAACATCTCCCACTTACCCATGCTGGGCTATCCATAATTCTCTCTTCACTACAAGGTTCATATCAACAAATAATCCGTGCAACCAGCAAACTACGAGAGCTCATTGCCATACATCCGTTGGGACTATATAACAGCTCAAAATTGGTACATTAATTAGAGTAGATCTAGTATGCAGTACCCTAGATCAATCAGTCACATTTATGTCATATCTCTCTTGATCTCTCTAAGCATTTCGTTTGCATTGTATTCATAATCATGATTAAACTCAGATAATCATAATTGGTTGACCTATGAACACAAAGATAGAATATGACATCAAAATAAATTGATCTTCCCCTTTCCTTAAATCTCTCAATCTCGGTTCAGCTCGCTTTTCTAGAAATGTCCCGTTAGATCAAATCAATTTCATTACCATTAGTAACACTTTAAGAGAGCGAACACTGAATAGAAATCTTGAGAATAAGTAAGCGTGAGAAGACAAATTTGAGGAACTTTTATCCTCAAGAGTCTCACACGACTAGAAAGTTGAGATCGAAACTTTCACTAACTCTTTTTGGTCGGCTCATGTATACGTAAAATGAAATATGCATTACGGTATTCTTTCCTTTGCCATGGAGCATATGTCTTTTCATTTAATATCATATAGATGATAGTTCAGACATACCCAATGTCTAACTTAAGTTCACAAATCTACTTTCTTAAAAGAATCCATTAGAACTCACATCTAGCATTAAAGATAGATAAAAGTGAAATATGTGGGCTATTTCACTTTTGGACATAATAAATAATATGTCCCCATCTTAACATTCTGCTAAGGCGATATCTATACTTTAAGCTCGGGCTCTCAATTCTCACCCAGACAATGAGCTTAAAATTATCTCATCTCTATTTATCACGCAGTAAATGGAGGCGATTACCCATGTGAGTGGGCTAATCTTTTATCTGTTCGACATACCTTCTTAATATAATGCGCTAAGTATTAATATGCATAAATATCGAACAAACTCAAGCATTAATAATGACAACAAACACCATTAACTGTGAACTTTGGGAAATATAAATATTCAGTACTCCATCTTCTACGCAATCCTAGAGATTTAAATAAATGAAACTAATCTCAACACATGATCAAGGAAAATATATCTAGAAATTGACTTCATCATAAGATCTGTTTTTGTTCTATGCATAGATATATATTGTACATCCATATCTTTTCGTACAATCATGTCTTTCACAAAATTATATTTCGTATCTATATGTTTGGTCTTATAGTGGATCGTTAGTGTAAGCTCTTACTGCTTGGCAATCATAATTAATAAATAATTGAAACTACAGCATCCTTAGCAACACCTCACTGACCCAAATATCTTTTAAGCCAAACACCCTCTTATACTGCTGTTGATAACATCACGAGATTAGTTTCCATCGTGGATAGGGCTATACATGTTTGCTTCTTGCTACTCTAAGATATTATGCCATTGCACAGCAAGAATACAAACGCAGAGGTAGATTTCCTCTGATCTAAATGTCTTCCTCAGTCAATATCAATATAGCCTTCAGAGCGTAGATCTCTACCTTGATAACTCAGTAAAAAATTGACAGTACTTTTTAGATGCCTTATAATTCTCTTGATGGCAATCTAATGTGCTTAACTTAGATTAGATCGTACATACTTACCATTAAAATGTACACATCATAGTCTACATTAAGCTTTTCATGACACTAGCATATGGAACACTTTCCATATCTTCATTTGCTTGTGAAGTCTTAGGACATATTTTGAGGCTCAGACCTTCACTTCTTACAATAGGAGTAGCTTCGGGTTACAATCTTGCATATAAAATCATTTAAGAACTTTATCTATATAAGTCTATTGTGAAAGAGATCACAATCTCTTTGAACGATCTCTTGAAATCTTAATTTCAAGAACGTATGCAACTTCACCATATACTTCATCCCAAAATTGGAATATAACCAATTCATGACCGTATCAACAAACTCCATATTGCTCCTAGCATTTAGTATATCATCAACATATAATGATAAAATCACAAATGACATTTGGATCTCTTGATATATACGCAATTACCTTCATTAATCATGTCAAAATTAGCTGCCACTATGGCATTATGAAAGTGTATATATCATTATCTTAAAGACTGCTTAAGGTCATATATCGATCTTAAAAGTCGACATACTTTTTGTTCTTGGTCTTCAATAACAAACCTAAAGGGTTGTTCAACATAAATTTCTTATTTTACTTCTCCCTTGAGAAAAGCACTCTTTACATCCATTTGATGTAAGTTAAGATCCATAATTGCCACTATTGTCAGAATAAGGTAAATTGAGCTAAATCTCATCACAGAAGAAAAACCTCTTCATAATCAATTCATTCTTATTCATTATACCCTTTCACCACAATACTTTATACCTCTCAATTGAGCCATCAACTTTATGCTTTATATTGAGAGCCCACTTATTCTCAATGGCTCTATGTCCGATCAGAAGATCAACTAATTCCCAAACTTGGTTTGATCTTATTGACTTTATCTCTTCTTCTATTGTTTCTATCCACCTTTCCTTATCAGGACAAGTCAGAACCTTATTTGCATTCCTTGGCTCATCCTCTTCTCATGGAGCGACCATATGGACTAGCCGTGAAAGCTTCCTTTTCAATGTCAAAACATCGACGGAAAATGCTTTTGCGACTGATTTGTCGTATATGAGATTGTACACTTAGTACATCATGTTCCATTACACTCCCACTTAAATTAGATAACAATGATTCTTCACATCAAGTGATTGTAATTGAAACTAGTTCGAAGCAAATTTCTCACTTCTCATGTTACTCTCACTTGGATGAGATGCTCTAGTATAATCATTATCACTATCTAAGATTTCAAATAGAGAATAGTCTTTACTTATCTTGCTCTTTTTCAAAAAATTCATTCACTAAGAACGTGATATCTTGTAATCCAAATTCAGTTACACTCCCACTTGCTTGCTTACCTATAAACACATGCCTTTTCAAGTGCCCTCAGTATCTCATGTAGATATTATGTTTGCTTCTAGGGCCTAATTTCTCATACTCGTAAGAGGACTCGTGTGTACAGGCAATACATCCCTAAGGTCTAAGAAAAAATCAAATCTTATTTTCGACCTATCCATAACTCATATAGAGTGGAAGTAACTGATTTAGAAGGTACACGATTAAGTATATTAATGGCAATCAACAAAGCATCATTCCAAAATGTGATTGGCAAATTAGTTTGTCTCATTATAGACCTAATTATTTCCATTGGGACCTATTTCTTCTCTTTATGACTCCATTCTATTGAGGAATTCGCTGGAATAGTTAACTGTCTTTTTATTCCTTTTTCATCACACAAATATTGAACTGATCAGATAAATTTCTCGATCTTAATTGGATCTTAATCCTTTTTTTTTAATTGATTTTCTATCAGTCTCAAAAATTTCTCAAAGCAACTCATGTCTTAGATTTATGAGAAATTAAAATGGCATGTCGAATCGAGTGTAATCATCTATTAATGTGATGAAATAAATAATCTCATGCCTTCTTTTCGCATTCAGTGTATCACAAATGTCTGAATGGACCAAATGCAAAAGAAACTCAACTCTTATTTCTTTTTCCAAATGATTTCTCATTGTTTTTCCCACTAGGCAATGCTTACAAGTAGGTGTTG
Organism: Psidium friedrichsthalianum; assembly: GCA_019149425.1. Taxonomy (NCBI): domain Eukaryota; kingdom Viridiplantae; phylum Streptophyta; class Magnoliopsida; order Myrtales; family Myrtaceae; genus Psidium; species Psidium friedrichsthalianum. The sequence goes on from JAGVVM010008906.1 coordinate 9,401, forward strand.
GCTAATATGATCCAGCCTAACATGCCACATATTCACATCATTATGATAAGATTCAAAAGATGTAAATAGGGAATAACATTATTGTACTCAATAATCAGCACGATAAAATCATCCAGCATTATAATAACTTGTTCCCAATGACAAGTCATTACATCGTTATGAAAGTTCAAAAACTAGAATCAATTTTAAACAATACTAATATGGAAACTAAATTCCATTGATTTTCTGAAGCATATAATAAATTATGTAAGAATAGGGTGTGATTGCCGCGCATATTTAATTGGCAGGAGTCAATCCCTTTGACTTCCAATTAGAAATTATTTTCCACATATATTCACTTTGCTCCATGTGGAACTCGTCGAAATTCCATTAAAGCATTTCTATCTTTTGTTACATGGTTTGTGGCCCATATGTCTACAATCCACAAAGGATGAGATTCGGTTACGAAAACTGAATTGGAGACATAACTAACACTCTCGAGTGCATATAAGTTTTCTTACTTCTTTGGCTCACCATAGTCATGAGCAAAATGACTTTCTTGCCACAATTGAAATATTTCATATTCAGATGTTTTTCTTGAAAGGACAATTTACTTTCCTATGTTGGTTAAATTTCGATTTCTTTCTGAAGAATCTATTTCATTGTCCTTCCACTTCTTGAATCCATATTGATGCTTACACTTGAAACACGAAGTCTCATTTGAACTAAAACCAACATAACAAACGTCAGTTTCTAATTTAGCCGCCAGAAGGCGGTCAACCTCTAGTTCAAAATAGCGTATATCATCCTCAAAAGTCTTTATTTTTTATTGTGGATGAAGTGGATTTTCATATACACATAGTTATGAGGTAAAGAATAGATTATTACTTGCACTTGCTACTCATTAGTCAAAATGTGGCTTACATCTTACAGTTCACTTATCATGTTTGACATACACTACAAAAGTTATTTCATATTCTGCCCATGAGGCATCATATAAATGTCAAATCTTATAGTGATCTGTCTAAACTTGATGACCGATGTCTAACCAAACTTAGTTTTAATGCTTCCTACTTGATTTTGAAATTTTCATGAATGTCTGAATTCATGCATAAAACCATTTTTCATACTACTTAGCAACATAATGCCAGCAATAGAGTTCATCTTTTTCCATGCAGCAAATGCCTATTTATGCTTTTTATCCTTTGTAGTATTTTCATCTGCAAGTTCTTCCATAACTAGGCTAAGAGCTTTTAGTACTTTTTGCTTCTTCTTCTTCTTCTTCTTCTTCTTAACACATATTGGATTCTCATATTCTAGTTCTTCTTCTTCTTTTTAACACATACTGGATTCTCATATTCTAGTTTTCATGATTTCTACCGTCCAAATTCTCTTATTTGTCAAGCTCAGCTACGATAATAAAATACTGTAGCTATTGTATCCGGACCCAGAATTCTATAGACATGTATTCACGAACTATCCATGCTAACATTTATGCATCTATTTTACACTAACTAATTATATTAATGAATAACTTCACATAAGGTCTCGGATTCGAAAGTTTACTATGTTCCCCATCATCGTCTAAGAATCCTCATTTGAAATTATCGTTAATATAATTATTTATGTAAAATTGAGTTCATTAAAGTCACTAAAACTCTCTAGAACTCCTATCCCTTCTCCACCAAA
>JAGVVM010008907.1:0-19353 GCA_019149425.1 Psidium friedrichsthalianum
ACAGAAGGAATGATATGAATTTCACACCTACGTTTACATGTTTTATTTTTTGATTGGTTTTTTAGATTATTTATATCAAGTAAATTTACCACAAACTGCAGTCCATTATATTAATTCTTTTCCACAAACATTGCCCCATTTTATGTATTTGGAAGCATGTTATAGCTTAAACTAGATTCACTGTGATGGATTATTTGAATTAAGTTGTCGTATTTATGTATGACTCCTAATATATTGTGTGTCACCACCCTGTCTCAACCTTAGTACCCCGCATCTCTTTCCTGAAGTGCTTTTATTTTTGTCATGTGTGAATCATTATGCAATTTTCTTTTTGTGTAGGCACAAAATTGCTTTATTTGCAAAAAAAAGTGGTCATCGTGCGAAGGATTGTCCAGAGAAGCATAGGGCTGACTCCCAAACTACTAAAATATGCTTGAGATGTGGACATTCTGGCATGATATGTTCTCTTGTGGGAATAGCTACTCTGTTGATGATCTTAAGGTCTCCCTCTAAATGATGCCAGCGTATTTGTTTTTGAGAGTTTTAATTGGTTCTTTAAATTGCTTTTTCATGTTTAATTCAATCAGGAGATTCAGTGTTACATCTGCAAGGAGTTTGGACATTTATGCTGTGTGGATTCTATTGATACTGATCCTTGTGAAGTTTCCTGTTACAAATGTGGTCGTCTTGGTCATACTGGTTTTGTAAGTCTTACCATCCTTGTGATTCTTTGCTTATGTTTGTGCCATCCATGCTGACATGTTTGTGATGTTGTCATATGATCCCACTTCTTTAAGCCATCACGATCAAACTTTGGTTGTGGTGTGTGATTTGCGGACTGTTGAGATGATGGATGCATTTTTCTGGTTAGCCAAAATCTGATGTTGACTTCCACGTTCTTACTGAAGTTGTCTTGATTTGATAGCCCTTTGTAATTAACGGAACTTGACATTTTGTTGAGTTAGGTGTTCCAGTGAAGCTATATAGCATCTTTGCAAGAATAACTGTCAAAAACACTTGAATTTTTGTTGTTGTGATGCCATTGCGACTTTAAGATGCAATGTGAAGAATCCTGTTTTTTATATGGTGTCTCATATAACACTATCAATTGATGGAGCATTGTGTTGATCTAAGAAATTATGAACGCGTAACGTCATCACTGATATAAGGATTTTGTCAAAGAGTGCCCCATAAATAACCAATAATCACTGAAGTGGTTGGCCAAGTTGGTCAGGCTTTCTCACATGTGGTTTAGAACCCCCCTTCCTTAGAAGTTCGAATGCATTGGCTGCCCCACTGTTTCAAAAAAATCCTAATCTGTCTGAAGCAAAGGTTTCGGTTGTGTGCTAGATGTAGGGTTCACTTTGGCTTTGCTTCTACTTACATTTGGTGGTGCGGCGATGACGGGCTTGCCGAAAATGAGTAGTAGATATAGCTCAAATTGTGTACTGCAATCATGCGTGTGGAACTCTTGAGGAACACCCAAATGGTTGCCAGTGCTAGTTGCCCCTTCTGAACTTATTCTCCATCTTTCATAAAAATATGAAAATATACATTTTTCAATGTGCTGGCTTATTGGTAGTCAATAATTTGAAATGGAGCATTTCCTTATTAAGCATATGTAAGTCCTTGTACTAATTGGGTAGGGCATTACACGGGAAATATACAATTTTCAATGTGCTGGCTTATTGGTAACAATAATTTGAAATGGAGCATTTCCTTATTAAGCATATGTAAGTCCTTGTACTAATTGGGTAGGGCATTACACGAATCTCTTTTCTTACGGGAAATACACTTAAAAAGTTTCACGTGAACCAGAACCGTTCTTTTAGATATGTCCCTTTGCATATTATTCCTAGGTTGCTGTCTTGCTGAGCAGGTTTTTCTTATTTCATTGGAACAGGCCTGCTCAAAAGTTGGTGGTGATACCATGGGTGAATTAACGCCTAGCTCATGCTATAAATGCGGTCAGGAAGCCACTTTGCCAGGCAGTGTAAAAATTCAACGAAGGGTGAAATTACACCTAGTTTGTGCTACAAATGTGGTGAAGAAGGTCACTTTGCCCGGGAATGTAAGAATTCAACCACAGATGAAGCAGCACCTAGTTCATGCTACAAATGTGGCAAAGACGGACACTTTGCACGAGAGTGTAACAATTCAACCAAGGTATCGGGTTATATTAAATGGGTGATTATCTATTTCACTATTTAAGTGATGCCCTTTGAGGGGTGCTTTATTACTTGTGAATGTCAATTCTGATGAAATTGACCTGCAGGTACGCAAGAGGAACCATGAGCTATCAACACCGACTACGAGATTTCAGAGAGAAGATGATGACTACATGGGCTTCAACTCTGCATCTAACATTAACCAAAATTCTGGTAAAATGAAAAAATTCAAGCATGAAGATAGGGGCCTTAGAACACCTCCCCAATTGAAACGTAGGGGTGGCTGGATCACAGAGGATCCAGGAGACATTCCGCCCAACAAGTTCACAAAAAGCCCGAGATCTCCTGAAACGCCATCACGTAAGGGTCAGTATCTGGCTCCAGGTCTTCTAATAAGTTGCATATGGTGCAATATGGCTCCTAATGGCAGCTCCGGATCACAAGGATCAGGGCAGAGATCTTCGTGCAGTATGGCTCCTATGTAACTCCAGATCACAAGGATCAGGGCAGAGATTTTCTGCTTCAAGGTTTGGGAACTCCAGATATGATGGGACTAGGAGAAACTATGATTGGTGGTAGGAAGCTTCTTTTGCTTATATGAGTAACCATTCGAAGCAGATGAAAGGAGAAACTTACTGAAAACTAGTTTCTTATAGGGGCCGTCTTCTACATTCTTGTATCTCTCGAAAGTATAAATTACGAGGTCAGTGCACATTCTTTAAGATTTGTTGCTTGTGAACTGTCTACTGAATTAAAATTGAAGATTATCTTTCGTTTGGGCCTTTTGGTGCAGGAGAATGCCATGGAAGCAACCTTTCCTCTCGGTGTCCTCAATGTTGTACATCACAAACGAAGAATTTCTTGGACTCTTGCTTTAGAGTTATTTTTCTCAAGTTCGCTCCTTCAAATAATTATAGTTCGATTTTCTCCATTCTGCTGGTATTAAGAAACACCATTTATTCAGGCCACCGGTATTGTATCCCATATCTTTCTCCAGTAGTTTTTATCTATAGTAGTCCTTGGACTTTTGAAATGATCGGCACTTGTAGACAAAACTTCAAATTGGTTTTGCTGATAAAGGAAAAAGTTGAAATTGGAATTAAGAAACAATGGTTGAGTACATGCACGGCAATTTCTTCCTCAATTGTGCTGCGCTTCTGGAAGTTCTCCCCTTCTCTGCGATCTCCGCGTAGTTATTGATGCTGGACGAATGATACGGTTTCGGAAGATATGAATGGCGAAGGTGGATCTCTCATTTGAGCATCGGAGGACATGTTTAGCCGAGTCGTCACTAAATTTCGTGGCGGCGGCAGGGCAGTGCCTGGAAAGGTAGATTTGGGAATGTAGTCTCTCTTGCTCTGTGAAAAAACTTCAGGTATTTTCTTCCGGGGCTATCTTTTCTGCGAGGGGAGTCTATCCTGCAAAGGTCAGAGATTCTGATGGCTTGTGTTCCTGCAGGATCTTGCCATACCCTCTCATTGTCGGAAAAATAAGCAAATCCTTAAAAAAAAAAAAAAAAAGTCCAAAAGCAAATCCTCCTCATTGTTTTCAATTTGTTAGATCCTTTCATTCTGGGGTTCTTCAAATCTCTCGCTTAGACATAGTCCATGGAAAAATGGCAAATGGGGTGCAATGGGCAAATTTCACCCTCGGACACGTCTGCAAACACAAATATGGGCAAGGCAGTAAAGAGCTTCTTCAGTCCCTGTTTTCTGGGTGTCTATAAGATTTCATACATAGCCTTAAAAAAGGAATGTCATTACATTACATGCATCCGTGGTACGTGGGCCCCGAGGCGAAACAAGCCGATTTTTGATTGAGGCAGGCCTAAACTTGCAAAGACCTGGCAAATTCACCGGTTCACATGTACCAAAAGCTCCCATGCTCGGTGGGGATTAAGCACTTCCACACATCACCATATTGTTTTCCTATTTACTCAAATGACTCCTTCTCTATCTCTGTGTCTGTCGTATGACCAAATATGCCGGGACAGATTTTGAATTCTATGTGCCCTTTTGCCTGCGAGTGCACCTGCACAATATATATCCAGAACAACTGCAAAACCCCTCTCCTATCTCTCTCTCTCCTCTCTCAATTTATCTGATTTGATTTGTGCTCTCATCCTCCATAAATCTCCTCTCTCAGCAAGCCCAAAATCTCCAGAGACAATCCAAAACCCTAATCCCTCCTCTCTTTCCCCTTTGAATTTGTTGGGACTGCCTTCCCAACCCTTTTGTTGGGTTTTCTGGGCATGCAGTGATGCCTTAACCTCAGACACCACCCCAAAGGCCAGACAAGAGAGGCCACGGCCACCGGAAGCACCGCCATTCTAGGGTTTTGGATCCGATCACGGGTCGCGCTAGGTCATGAACGCGGTGTCCTGTTCTTCCGACGCGACATGCTCTGTGATCGGACCGTGCGCATTCATGTGCGGCGAGTGAGCTTCCTTCTGTGAAAAATTTCCGTGCTTTCCGGCGCAATGTCGGACGACATGCTGTTGCATCTCTCTTCCAATTCGTCCAACCAATCGGACCAGTCCACCAAGTTCGCGAAGCTCGAGGCTCGCTTGGTCGGCAAGGCCTCCTCGGCCGTCGCTTCGAGCTTGCCGCAGCAGCCGCAAGCTCGGCCCTCGGTTTCTTCGGCTTTGAAATTCGCGAACGATTTGGCTGGGCAGTCGAGTTCCAGTGACTCCGATGATGATGTGAGCTTCTTTTACTCCCGTTTCTCTGTTGTGTAGGAGACCAACGCTGGCAATGGCTTTAATGATCTTGGCTCTTGTGCTAACTAAATGATCGTCTTGCTCAGCATTGCAAGTTATTTCGTTGAAATGAGATCCTTCTTAAGGTTGCTTGGGATTATCACTGAGCTCTTAGGTAGTTAGGCAGTTCTCATTTTGTGTAAAATAGTTGGAGATCATACCCATCTTAGTTGAGTTTCTTGTCAATAATGATTGATCGAGGCGTTACGCTCCTACAATGAACATGTCTAAAGGGTATAGTTGGTATGATATCTCAATTCTCTGCTAAGGTTGATTTGGACATGTGTGTATAAGAATATGGCGAAATTAAATGGGACAGTCTCTTGCTTGGTTGTTGCCGATATTCTTGGGCCTTAACAATGGTCTACTTTACGGAAACACTGCGAACCGTATGATCATTTGCAACTATTCTTTATGCTCTTTGATGAGGCGGTTTCGCAGTTTTCCAGTGGCAATTATTCTGCAGGAATTTTTGGTCATTATATCTCATATTCAATGGTTTGAGCTATTATGAAACCCAATCAATAGATAAACTATAAGCTGGTTTACTATGGAGGTCTGAGTAGAAGCGCGCAATACCGTGCTCCTCTTTAAAGGTACCTCGGTATGCCCTGTGGGAAGGTTAGTATGGTTTTAGGCATAAGGAACTATTTTTTCTGTTGAAATGGTATTTCTTGGACATGGAACCACGGATAGAGTATGTTAAAACTGCAATGATTTCACTCATTGCTCAGTAATTATCATGGCACGGGCTAGTGTAACAGCTACTGATGTTGATGCGTCTGCTTGCATAACTAGTGCATGCTTGTCTGCCACGTCATTTTGTTAGGGTGTCTCACATGCTTGTTTTGCATTGTGAGGAATCTATATGGATTTTGAAGGCATGCTGATATTTTTCTATGAAACAACATCATAGGCGTGCTACTGCTTTCTCATCTTTTTTAGTGGTTAAGTGGGCCTGTGATCCAATTTTGAAGTGATTTGTCAGCCTGAATATAGAATTGCCATTTTGTTTTACTCAATACCATCTTTCAATTTCCTTCTTATGCTAGATTGCAGGGGAGTTTCTTATACAAGCTAATACTCAGAAGCGGCAAAGGTTCAGGTGGATGATAGTTTAACTTTTTCGGAACCTGTTGAGGTAAGGCCTTGTCCATCAATGAAATTATTGAGTGTTGAATGTAAATCATTTTCTTCTGTCAAAACTTAAGTCACATTGTTCTGCTTTTACTCCCTTTCCTTCATATTGAAGTTTGGTTTTCCTTCTTTTTTCTCTTTTAGTTGTTGCATTGGTTCCACTCACCGAAAAGCTAATCACTTTTATGGGACTTATTTGTGGACAAAGAAAGCTAATGGCTTGGTAATTATGACTCAGGCAGTTGATGGTTTGGCAAAGATGGTGGAAACTCTGGAAACCAAGGTTAATTTTGATGTCAGTAGGAAAAAACACGGTCGTGGTAGGTCACAATCTGGAAGGGGCCGTGGGTCTAGAGCTAATGATCAAATGAGATCACAAATCTCTGCATCAACGATTTCACCACTCAATGGACAGGTTGAGAACTCGTATCATAAAATGTGGTTTCAACCTGTTATTGTCACGTTCCTTGCAATTAGCACTCTCTAGCATTTCCATAGAATGCATAAAGCATGAACTGGTGTTCATTGAAGTGGATACTTTCTCATGGGCACTTGTGACATGATTGTTGTAGCACACTTGCTAAGTTTCGGTGCATGGGAACTGCCTCTGTAAGAATAGACAATCAAGCAACTTATGATGATTATTTGCATTCAAGTTCAACCTGCTGATATGAAAAAGGAGACAAATGCGGAGTGTCAACTCTGCCGTGATTAAACCAATGTCATGATGTGGATTGCACTTAGCTATAATTGGAGATGTGCGTAAATGTGTTTTTGTTATCTGAATGTCTATGATAGAGTATGGTTTATCCATGTTAGCTAATTCTGTTGATGTTTAACGGCATGAAGGTTTGGTTGAACAATTTCAAACAGAAAGTTCCAGGGCCCAGAGGAACAAAAACAAAACTTCAGTGATGTCATTGAATATCGGATAAAAGGGTGTTGATTACACCTATTAGCAAAGAAAAGTCAATCTTGATGTCATGTGGATGGTGAGTAGGAAATAGTGTTGCATGTGTAGATTGTGAGAGGCTTCGCTTAAATGAGTTTTATTTAGTGACTCTTTTCCAAAAAATTACTTTAGTTCATACTGTTGCCTTTCTGCATTTTTCTAATTATTGAAGGCTTTAAGAGGATTTTGGATATCTTTTAGAGCCTGGCAATTTTTCCTTAAACACATGTTAAATGATGTCATAGCAAATAATTACCTTTTCTGGTAAGTGCATTTTAAAGTAGCATGACAGGTCAACAGTGCAAAAAATTGCATTAATTGCATGCTCACTCATCTGCTTTAATTGCATATCCTTACACTTAGATATAAGTTGTGCCTTTCTGTTATGGTCAAATTGAGTATATCGAGGTGTAAGAGGAATCTTGTGCGAGTTTTAAAGGAGAATGTCAAGATAAGTGGACAGTGAGCATTAATAAATACTATCGATTTGTGTAAATACACATCATAACATGAAGGTGGGTAGAGTGTCTGAAGAACCTGTTGCAATCTCCTCTTCGCTCAATCTTTACAATTGAAATTAAGGGAAGAATCTGGCGTCTGCTAATTTTTTTTAATTTCTGTTAGAAGAATTCCTGAAGAGATTGATATTAGGAATATCGGGGCTCAGCTCCAACTAAGTGTTGCGCTTTCTGGAGATTTATGAAGAGAATTGGAAATAAAGGAAAAAGGGGGCTTCTTTGACATCTTTTCATCTGCAAAGAATTCTTGATGTGAAAACAGAGACAAAGGGCTAATTTTGATATTAGTTCTTGCTGACCACGTCCTATAGGAATCATCAAATCAATAGCAATAAGTCCAGTTTGAAGAGGCTCATTATTTTTGTTTCATGGTGGACTCCATGATATTCCGTCGTCAGTAAGCTGATAGTATTGTATATGATGACATGAATGAGCTGATGCTGCTTGCAGTGCTAAATATTCTATCTTTTGTAGGTTTTTCGCTGAACTAATCTGTGAGCAAACTTGTGTTCATCCTGTTTAGCTAGTTAATTGTTTTGTTTTATGAAAAGGAAATAATAATTAGTAACTAGTCATTTATCCTCATTTGCAGGATACTAAGCCTAAAGAGCAATTACAACACGACAGTCACTACTCTTCCGACGTAAGCTCTTTTCTTTTAATGTAATGTATGAGTTATATTGGGATATTGATTACTCTGCAAGTGGAACTGTTCCTTGCATATCCTTGGAGGATATAAAATGCCATCTAATACATCAGTTTGATAGATCACATTGTTTGGATCTCTGTATGCAACTTTTTAGCAGGAGGAGGTTTTATCTTTACGAGCGAAAGTGGCAGCATTGGAGGAGGATTTACGTAAATCACGAAAAGAGTCATCTGATTATCAGAATCTCTGCCGCCAATTAGAAAAGGTGTGGCATTTAGATCTTTAAGGGACTGCTGGAAAGAGGATAGTCACTAGGTGGAAGCATGATAGCAGTTGAAAGACCTCATCCAATTTCTCACCACCTCTGGACCTACCATCTGTTTTGAATAATTTTCACTCCTTTCTTATTGTTGAGGATTTCAATTTGGACAGGAACTTAAGGACCTTAAAGACTATGAGCAACAAACAAAGCCAAAGGTAGGAGATTCCCTGAGTTTGATCAAGGACTTGCTGTGTGTGTGTGTTTGAGGAATCACGTTTGGGTTTCTTTGCAAAAACGAGATATAGGCAATAGGCTTGGGTTACGTTTGACATCTTGAAATTGATAAGAAATGATTGTGCAGAGAATTTCAGTTTCGAGGTACTTTACAAATCACCTGAAGTTCTTCTATTATTACCTAAATGGGTCGAGGGATGCATTTTCCATTGTTGTTTTTTCTTGGCATGACTGCTTTGTCACTGGATTCTTCTCGTGCAAATCATGACATGTTGGATTACTGTTTCACTGGTTTTTATTCTCCTTATATGCAGAGAACTAAAATAATAGCTGACCTCTTGATATCAGTTTCAAAAGCTGAACGACAAGAAGCAAGGCTGAAAGTACGGCAGGATTCTTTGAGACTTGGCAATGTTGGTGTAACAAGGTACATATGTTGTATTTACTCGCGTGTGAATGATATTTGCTATTGAACTTGTTTCTAGAGCCTGAAAGATGTTGGCAAAGGATAAAAAAGCTTTTTGAAAAGTTAAGATGTTTGAATTCACACCTAAATCATCAAATGCGATACCATTTAAGATGAAAAAAAGGAATGGTAGATCACAATCTCCATTTTCTTTTGGTTCCGTTCTCTCCTTTTGCTCGGAATATAATAGTATAGCATGAGGCCTAGTGACACACCAGACTGTTTTAAGTTCAGAAAGATGGACTTGTTTTGCAACCTGACGTTGGGGTCTTAAGCTGAATGCCTATTCTTCCGCTAGCCAGGTCACTGAAGAAAGCATATTAAAAGGGAGGTTTACGGTTAAGCGCTCTTAGGGCATTAATTTATTCAACTATATGATTTCAAAATATTGAAAATGAGTCAAGTGGAGTATTAACACAGCGCGAGTTATTGAAACATCTGAAACTTAAACTTTTCACATTCCAAGTTCCATTAATTGTAGATTAGGAATACAATAACTATATTCCTAACACAAACTTCCGATAATGAAGTTCAATAGGAGAAAGCAAGCTTGAATTGCTATTTGATGGGTGAACTAACCTCTAATCTCATTTGGTTATTGTTCATTTGGTGTTTCCAATTTTGTTTATTTGTTGCAGAGCTGGAACTCTTATATCTGAAACGTGGGAGGATGGACAAGCGTTGAAAGATTTGAATGCTCATCTTGTATGTAGTGTTTCTTTCTTATGGATCTTCTTATCCCATCTTGCGGAAGCCTCTTGCGTATTTGCACTCATTTTGGTGACTGTTTCCTTCTCTTTTCCTTATTTCTCACTCTCTCTCGATTAGTTGTCTCCATTGCACATGAATCTTGAAAGGAAAAAAATGGTTTTCTTGTAACTTTTGAGTGCGTAGTGAACAGGCATTTTCAGATTTAAACTTTTGCAATTGTCACCGTGAGTTCACATAAATGATCCAGTGGTGAATGCCGCATGACAGTGCAGCATAATACATATGTTGTCCAAGAATAGAAAGAAGTTAGGATGGAAGCTCGTGCCGCATTTAGCCATTTTAGTCTTTTTTTTTATCTCTATCTAAATTTACCAGCTTAGCTAAAAGAATTATGAAGCTCTAAAATACCTATACAAGTAGAAATACTATGTGCTAGTAAAAGAGCATCTTATGCCTGCTTCTAGTGAAACATTCTAACGCCCTTTTTGGCTTCATATAACGCATTAAAGTCTACTCATGCAACCCCGTTTGAATGGAAAATAGAATGCTAGGAAGACAGTTAACACTTGTGCCAGAGCCTGAGTTATTGCGGACACAAACTAAGAAAATTGACTTAGAAGAAGTTCGGAGTTTTAAATCTGTGGAGCTCAGTTCCCTTTACTTACCATGATCATCTTAGACATGACTGCATTTCTTTTTATACGCTTCTGTCACCCTGCAAGTGGAAGTTTTGTCCTAATCCTTCTATGAATTTCATCAATTATGACAGAAAATTTCCCCTGGAATTCATTGAGGTTCCCATGTTTTTCTTTCTGATCTGCTAGTGTGTTCATTTGGTTCTGTAGAAACAACTATTGGAAACAAGGGAAGCTATCGAGCGGCAGCGAAATCCTTGAAGAAAAAACAAGCTGGTGAGCTTCTGATGTTTGCTAAACGTGATTATTATCCTCTGACTGCTGCATCTGTGTGGCTTTGGCATGTATATGGAGTATGATTGGGAAATGTTGCATCTATGTAGTCTTTGGCGAAAATAGGGTTAATTCTAAGCTTTAAGCTTAAGCCATGTATAAAGTTCTGACAAGTTCTAGCTTCTGTTGCTCTAAAAGCTGTTTCATGTCTGCAAAAATAAGTTTACCTCTCAAATTTCTTGATGAAGATAAATTCTTATAATTACTGGCTATATGCAGTTCTGAGACCTTTGAAATTTTTGCTCCGAGGCCATTTGTTATGCATACATTTTTGAAGTCCCCTTATTCTTGTCATGGTTACTTTTACTACCATCGAATTTTAGCTAATGCCATGCTTGGAAGTGTGCCTGTACCTGGCATTTTGATTATTTATCATGCATCAAGAGATAAATAAGGCACTGATATTTTGTGATGTCCAAGACAAAGGTGATGGACCTGATGGTGAAAATGGAGTTCCAGAAGAAGATTTTCTTCTCCAGGATGAGATATATAAATCTCGTCTAGCCAGCATTAAACGAGTAAGTTGTTCCGTTTATTCTGTTTTCAATACTTTTTTTTTTAATCAGTTTTTCAGTTCTGCAGGCTTATTTAACTTGACATTGACAAGCATTTTCTCGACTGATGCTGAGTTGGTTCCAGGAGGAAGAAACTGTCCTACGTGAGAGAGATCGGTACGAATTTGAGAAGGGAAGGCTGATAAGAGAAATGAAACGCATTAGAGATGAGGATGGTTCTCGTTTTAACAGTTTTCAGATCCTCAATCATCGATATTCCCTTTTGAATCTTCTTGGCAAAGGTGGATTCAGTGAGGTTTACAAGGTCAGATCTTTGTGTTGAACAAATTTAATGTCAAACTCTTTGTTGTACTAGTTCTGGTCATGGGCTACCTTTTTCTCAGGAAGAGAGCTGATGACAATTTGGTTTTGTCTATTTTGGCTTGTGTAAGAAAATACCCTTTTCAGTGATCTGAACTCTGAAGAAATTTCCAGCAGGCATATGATTTGGTAGACCATAAGTATGTCGCATGCAAGCTGCACGGGCTGAATGCTCAGTGGAGTGAAGAAAAGAAACAAAGTTATATACGTCATGCCATCCGTGAATATAATATCCACAAAACCCTGGTGCATCATCATATTGTTCGGCTTTGGGATATTTTCGAGATTGACCACAATGCATTTTGCACTGTGTTGGAATATTGTAGTGGTACGTACATTAATCAATTGGTCATTTGTTGTGCAGTTTGGCAGCTGAGACATTCTGTATTTGACGTGCAAAAGGCTTCTGAGTCTTTTTGCAATTTCGTTAAACTTTCTATTTTTTATTTATTTATTTGTCCAGGTAAGGATCTTGATGCTGTCCTGAAAGCAACGCCTCTATTGCCTGAGAAAGAAGCTAGAATCATCATAGTGCAAATATTTCAAGGTCTTGTGTATTTGAATAGGAGAGCACAGAAGATCATCCATTATGATCTGAAGCCTGGAAATGTTCTCTTTGATGAATTTGGGGTTGCAAAGGTGACTGATTTTGGTCTCAGTAAGATAGTTGAAGATGATGTGGGATCTCAGGGGATGGAACTTACATCCCAGGGAGCTGGGACTTATTGGTGAGTTGTACAGTTTAAGTTGTATTCTCTTTTTGTATGTCCCTGGCATGTGTTTGTTATCATTGAGGACTGAAAAGATGAAAGTGGGTTGACTTGTATACCTGCTAATTTTAAACTGGGCTTGAAATTAGAGAAACTCTCCTATAAAACTGACCAGATGCAATACGGGAAGAAAGAAAGTCACTTTTGAGGCATGGAAACTCAACATCAACATCACCTTTATCCCAAACCAGTTGGGGTCGGCAGTCGATAAACTCGAAGCAAAAAGCCTAAAATGTACGAAAATAAAAGCAAAAATATGGATACCCTACATAAATATAAAAATAGAAAGGACTAAATAGGGCACTTTGGAACATAAGAAATCCTCCCCTCTACAATGCGAATAGCTTTTCTCCACTCCGTTCTAAGACAAACCGTACACCAATCTATTTCCCACTCCATTAAATCTTGTTTTACTATCTTCCCCCAAGTAAGTTTTGGCCGACCTCTTTCTCTCTTCATATCGTGTTCTCGGTAACACACTTCTGTTCTTATCGGAGCATCTAGGGGTCTATGGAGAATATATCCAAACCATCTCAATCTATGTTCTCTCATCTTCTCTGCCACCGGTACTATTCCAACATTTCGTCCAATATCGTCATTTCTTATCTTATCCATTCTTGTATGACTACACATCCACCTTTACATCCTCATTTCTGTTACCCCCATTTTATGCTCATGTTGCTTCTGTACTGGCCAACATTCAGCTCAGTTTCCATGCCCCATTTTGAGGCATGGAAATTGGAATATTCTAATTTTGTTATCTTGTGCAAACAGTTCTTTTCTTTTAAGTATGTGTCATTTCTTACTCAGAGACATGTACTGATGTTCAATGACTGCTGCAAATTCTTCTTATCTTTTAAGGATGTGTCATACTTTCTTACTCTGTGATACGTACTAATGTTCAATGACTTTGCCATAGTTTTTTTCTCATCAATAATTTTTACATTGGTGCAATACCTCGTGCTTCCAATGTCCCCGTTTCTCATATTTTGGCTGTCACAGAACTCTGTTTGATGTTCATGTCTTTCGCTCTTTGGCTGATGTACTTTTGCTAGTTATGTAACAGTTCCAAGTGTTTAGGCAGACATAATAATTGATTCCCTCGGAGATTTCAGGTACTTGCCTCCGGAATGCTTTGAGCTGAGCAAGACACCCCTCATATCATCGAAGGTTAGTGGCCTTCCAGATCATATTCCTTATTGGTCTGTTCTTAACCAGGGTTGCTTTGTCTGGGATGTATACATTGTCAGCTGATAACTTTGGCTGTGTAATTAAGTTGATCCTCTTCGCTAGCACACAATGTTCATCCGAGATCTGATGCAGTGGAATATGTGAATTGACTTATTATTGATTTAAAACAAATTTGTGCTATGTTTCACTGGGTTCATTTTCTAAACAGGTTGATGTATGGTCAGCCGGTGTTCTATTTTACCAGATGCTCTTTGGGAGACGTCCTTTTGGGCATGATCAGACCCAGGAAAGAATACTGCGTGAAGATACGATCATTAAAGCTCGAAAGGTTGAATTCCCTTCGAGACCTGCTGTCTCAAATGAGGCAAAGGTATATTATTCTGTCCCATGTGTTGGCATTCCCTCGTTGATGTCGGAATTATGAGCTTTTGGGCATTAATTTTTCTCCTCCTTTTCAACATGTGCATATTAGTGACAAATTTCATTTCCAAAAGTAATATGAATTATTGGTCATTCCATTACTTCGTATGCGGTTTGCAAGAACATCCTTTTTAATTTCATGCACGGGTCAAGTTACTTACTATCTGCTTCCAGTATATTTTGGTTTTCTCGTATACAGAGAAGGGTGGAACTTATATTGGAGATTTATGTTTTACTCAAGAGCTACATAGACACCGAGTGTTAGATCAAAGCTACTTAAAGTTTTGTTTTCGTATATCGTTCATTTCATTAGATTTTCATCATTTCTTACGAATCTTACGTAGGTAAGTTCCTGTAACTATTCAGCGGCTACGACTTTCAGTGTATAGTCCTTGTAGTAATACAGTGCTGAAGACAAACATATAGGATGGACTTCCTACTAAAAATTGTAGGAAGAATGTGCAGAAGCTCAATGATGATTCTTTCGCAACTTTGATTATTTGCAGGAATTGATTCGTCGCTGTCTAACATATGATCAGGCCGAGAGACCGGATGTCCTGACTATTGCTCAGGATCCATATCTGACATACACAAAGAAATAGTTAATAGAGACACAGGTACAGACGCCTGTAGCGTAGAGGGCAAAAGGAACATTTTTTTGGCTGAGAACTGTGAGAAATGAGTTTTAATACCCAAAAGGAATTTTGTATAGGTTGTAAAGGTCTGGTAGTTCCCTTTCTGTTGTCGTTGCTTATTTACCCAAAAACCCAAGTCACTTCCTTTTTTGCAATTTCCCCCTTCTATTTCCTCACAACATGTTCATATTTACAATTCTCTCCCCCAAGACCAATGTATGGACTTGCCCTAATGATGTACTTGGATGGGCAGCATGATAAGTTAATTTCATCATGATATCTTGCCTTAAGTTTTTTTTTTTTTTTCATTCCAGCTCTGTATTTCATTGCCACCACTGAGGAACAATTCCTCCACTGCGCTTCGCCAAACATGACTTGTCTCCGATTAGCGCATTCCCCAAGTATAACGTTACATTGCCGAAAAGAGTACCTTACCGTCTATCTTCATGCTTCGCAGTACATTGAAAAAGGTTCTTAGTTTGTCTGAGAAATTTCATCCAAGTAATCCCATGGATAATCACTATTGAGAGAAATTAGGCATCTTCATATGAATATGCCAACTAAAAGGATACCGTTGCCTTCGCCTTGTTTTGCTCGAGATTGCAAATGCCCAATTAAGGCTTGAGAAACAATAGGAGAATTTCAAATAAAGATATGAAGTGTTTTTTATTTTTTTTAAATAAAGGTCTGAAGTGGATCTTGTTTTAAAGCAGGGTATGATTACGGGTATTTTCATCATTTTTTTTTGTTTTTATCTTTCTTCTTTGCTTTTTTTCAAATAAATCGTTTTTTCTCCTTTTTTTTCCCCTAACTTCTCAACAGTGGCTGATGATGGGGCTAGATGAGCGAGGCCACCCTCAAGGTTGGCGAGTGCCTCGCTTGGGTAAGGCAAAACGAAGGCCGCCCTCGTCGGCCTTGCTTGGGGGAGCCAAGGGCGGTCCTCGCCTAGCCCTTGCCCTCGCTGGTCTCACTCGAAAGAGCCGAGGGCCGCCCTCGTTGGCCTCGTCGACAGATTTGTCAAGGGCCTGGCTTGGGTGGGGCGAAGGCTACCCTCGCCCAGCCTTCGCGTCGCCCTCATTGGTGGATGGCCATCACTTGAGACTGGCCACTAGCGAGAAGCTAGGGAAAATGAAGTGGAAAAAACATAAAAATAAAGGGAAAAATAAAATGAAAAATCAGAAAATAACAAACAAAATCCTTATTCATGCCCCTTTTTAAAATAATGATGGTGCTTTTTAGTTCTTCATTTGGAATTTTTCCATAAATAATTGAAGTGAAGAAGTGAATGTGCATTGAAATTAAGGGAAGTGAATGTTTCTTCCTCATTACAGCCATCGTCAATCGAAACAAATCTTGGGTCGTTCAAGCTTCCGGTTCCTGTATTCCACAAACTATACTTCGACGCAAAGAGGGGTGAGTAAAAAAAAAAAAAAACAAAAGAATGACCGTCCGAGCTGACGGCTAGGGTCGTATTATTTACCGTAGATGCATGAGCATGCTATTGACAAGTGTTTTTATTACTTCAAGTTAGGAAGAGCTAGTCCGTGTTAAGATGAGTAAAATTTTTCTGTCAAATTCCTAGATTTTTCACGAATCACTCTAGTCACTCCCGACGATGCACGAGAAATTCCGATTCATTTTGCGTGGGGTGCTCACCGGGCAAGACAAGACAAAGGGAACAGAGCTGCCAAGAGCCCCGAGTCCCATGTGACTTCCGATCCACACACAAAAGAGCGTTATCCGCTCGCTCTCTTGTCACAAAACTTTCTGATTCTCGAATTTAGGTCTTCTGTCTCAATTCGTCATGGCGTTCTTCTCTTTCCCGACTCGCTCCGTTTTCCTTGCTCGACGCCCCGTGCCACTCCTATCCAGTCTAATTGCTCGGGGGGATCTCGTTGTGAAATGCGAAGCCGACGGTTCGGCGGGCAGGCGCGAGATCGAAGCTAGAGGTGGGCTCTCCCGTTTATCGTGACTGAGGCTCCAACGACGATCAGACCGCTCGGCGTCCGTTCCTTGCCTCCGGGTTAATTCGGGCTGGTCAAGCCGGGGATGTGGCAGTACGTCTGTGTTGTTCGACCGGTCTCTGAAACGCAATTCGCAGCGCTCTTTGCAAACGAAACCAAGGAAAACTAAAGCTACTAATTCAACAATCTCATATTTCTTTCCGTTCTTTTTTCACTTCAAATGAAGAACATTGGGAAAAAGAATATCACCAGATTTTCGTTTATATATGGAATGGGTTTTTCTAAATGTTTTCCGATACAAACAGTCCGTATTGCCATGCCTATCTGTGTGATGGATTTGGTTTTGCTTTTGCATTCGACCGATATGAATGCTGAATCGTGTCGAAGAAACGAAGGACGTATGGCGGTTTCCGTCTCGCGATCGGACTTACCTCATCGACGGCAAGTTCTTCAAGCCGTTGCACTCGTCGATTGATTTAAACTGAAATTTACTATAGTATGATGCAGCAGAAAATTTATGTATCTTCGCAGGATTTTGCTATGCTTCAATTTATTCTTGGGTGTCTTCTCTCTTGAAAAAAGTTGTGATTGTCTACTAAGCAAAAACTAGTTCTGATCCCCTGTTTCTCAAATTGATGCACCCCAAAGATTCAATGCTGCTTGCCTGCTTCAAAAGAATAATCAATTTGGGCTGCGTATGGTAACGATTCTGATCCCAAAAACTGATCTGATTAAAATGATTTTTCTTGATTCTTTCCTGTGAGTTTTTGGAGAACCAGAAACGCGTTTTGATACTGCACAAAATTTATTTTTGAAAACTGTTTTTCTCTCTATTTTTTGGCCTCAATTTATGAAATGGAAGGTCAAACTAGCATAATCTAAGCTTTTTCTATTTTTTTAGGAAATTTTCTAAATTTTTTGATTTTTTTAAAAAAATTTCAATTTTTTCAAAATTTTTTATTTTTATTAGGTTGAAGAAAGTGCGAAAAATTGAAAGGAAAAAGTATCAGAGTGAGATTTTCATTTGTTTTGTGATTGTCAAAACTGATTCTTTTTTCAGAACCAACTTTTTTTGGTTCTGGATTTTACTCTAAACTTGATTCTGATTCTCTAAAACTGATTCTGGGAACCAGAAATCAGAATCAGAATTATTGGGTCCAAACATGATTCTCATTCTTTACTGTCCAGGGAACAGAATCAGAGAATGATAATGGTTACCATACGCATCTTGGTATCCACACTTGCCACAGTTTTCTCTTCTTTGCACAATCGTAAATCTAATGAAAGCGACTCGTTAAATCTCCGTATTTTTTTCTCATTCTTGCTTTCTCGAGAAAAATGAGAATCGCAATGAACGTGGTTTAATAGGTGGGCGCATGGACAATACTTCTAGGAAGAAATCCTTTGATTAATGCAACTTCTTGCGCAGAAATCTTCTGGTTACACATTTATTTTTCTACTTTTGGAACTTTTTTTTTGCTCCAAAACTACTTGAATAGTCAAACAATTTACTTCTCTCTAGAAGTTGGATAAAATATAACTTTTGCTCAGAAGCAAAAGTAGAAAAGTCACTTTTTGGCTGGAATTTGATTTCTGAAAGTAAAGTGTTGTACTCACCGCCCTATAGATACCTTGTAAAAATGATATACGAATTTTAGCTTTAATAAACATTATAGGTCGGTTTGCAATGCTGTCTGAATCATACGACTAGATTGAGATCCTCATTAAGGGAAAATTACTAAACAGTCAATAAACATATTATATTGTGTCAATTCAGTTTAAAACCCTACTGCAATTTGTATCAATTCAATCCATTTGATAACCGATGTGATGTGCTAGCTGTCGAAATGACATGGTCAATATTTAATAATATTTTATATTTTCAAATTATCCATTTATTCTTTTTTCCTTTTTTCCTTTTTTTTTTCTTTCTTTGTTTTCTTCTTCTTCCTCCAATCGGTTGCCGAGCCCGACGAAGGGCAACCTTGCCGGCTGTTGCTAGGGCGCGACATCGGCTGCTGAATGAACTGAAATTGGTACCGGGTGTAAAATATTTAGAATTGAATTGTCAAAAAAAAAATATGAACTGAATTGATACTTTTGGCGGTAGGTTTAAAATTTTTTTGATAATTTTTCCTTTTCGTTGAGAGCTCGAGCTAATTCCTACGGAATCAATGCTCAGCGGCCGAAGAACCTCTGCGTATGACGAGAACTGCGATTATTTATTTATTTATTTTATGAATTTCGATTTCGAGAAGCCGAAGGCGCTCAGATGCTTTGGCAAAGGTTACTAACATACCAACGTCGAGAAAATAGAGATTTCCGGTGAAGTTCCTAAGGCTCCATTTTTTGTCATGAAAATAAAATGATTTCAAATATGTTTTTTAAATGATCATTTATGTCACTGCGAAATAATTGAGTCAATGAAAACTATTTTATTTAAATAAATATTTCCGTAAATAATGAAACTATTTGTCGAGTGGACCGTTGGCAACCGGGGGTCGGGAGGGGACAAGGGGGGGGGAAAAGAGAAGAAAAAAAAGGGGAGAAGAAAAAAAAAAAAAAAGGAGGGAAAGGAAGGGGGGGGAAGGAGGGGAAAGGGAAGAGAAAAGGGGGGGAAGAGGGGGGAAGGGAAGGGAGGGGAGGGGGGGGAGGAAAGGGGAAGGAGGGGAGAA
>JAGVVM010008909.1:0-14429 GCA_019149425.1 Psidium friedrichsthalianum
TTTATGATTTATATTGGTAATTGCATATCCAAGTATGTTGCATATATACGAATGGTAAGTGGAGTATAATAGATAAATGCGGGAAGTATAATGATTAGATTTAATCAGAGAGGATGTCCCCCCCCCAGAAGAAATGTGGAGTATGGACGATAATTATAACATATTACAAATATATAAAATTGATCCATACAAATAAATGCCCTATTTGTATATATTTCCAAAAATTTTAAAATTACTATACACTACTTCTCTGTGTTCTCTCCCCCACCCCCCCAGATATAATTCAAGATTGCATTATAGATGATCTTAATCTTATTTATTTAATTGCTGCAATTTTCAACCATGATTTCTTGAGAAATCACATCCAACTAAGTGACATTTTATTAATACAAATAAACTAGCTTATTGTAGTGCAACAATGAGAACAAAATTTCATAGCTACTACACAGAAACTCAAAAAGTAGCGCTGCAGGATCGGGTAAATTCCATGAACACTACTAGGTAACGAGCCCCCTTCCCCCAAAAAAAATGCGCCTTCAACTGACCGCAGCCGTTAGTAACGGTATCAAGGCAAAATGGCTCACTCTCGAGCCAACATAGCCCACACAAAAAACCTACCATAGCCATAATAGCATATTAGAGGGTATGTTCAAGCAGTAATTATCTCGATAGCCCTCAAATTAAAATCAAGGAAAAATATAATTCATGCCATGGCCGACACCGAAACTATGGTAATCAATTTCAGTTTCCCAAAACAACCAACGGCTCAGAAACGATGGTCAATCCGACGTGACTAGTAATGATGTCAAAGAAAATGGTCTAGTCGAAAGCCCAACACTAGCCCAAAAAATCTCTCCTACATAACAGTCCACAGCGTATCGCTTCGAGAGTAAATTATCTGGAGTGCTCAAATTACAACAAGGCACGGCGAAACTAAATTATACAATTGGAAACATAGTATAACTACTAGTTTCCATAAACCAATGGCTTAGGAAATGGTTTGTGTTTTTGCCGCGCTCAACCTTTCTGACACGACATTTATAATGATTGTCGCCTGAAAATGGACTAAAGTTGCAAGCCCCAAAACTTTAAGCCAAAAAATCCCTCGCATAATGCCCACTGAGGTATGTTCGAGAATTGATCTCGGTGCTCAAATTAAACAAGAAAAAATAATTATATAAGGGAAAATCGGTATAATGTCGTTTCCAAAACCAATCAAACCACTTAGGAAATGAACAATTGAACGCGTTATAATAAGGTACCTGTAAAATGTTGGTTGTAAGCTGACACTTTAGCAAAAAAAACTCCTATAGCATACAGCCCACCGAGTACGTCGAGAGTAAATCTTGTCTCCTTAGCATTGGTGCTCAAATTAATTAGCCAAAGTAGTGATACCATAAAAACTACATTAAAAAAACAAGGTTTCCGAGCATTGCTTGCTCATAATAATCACCTGAGCACTTGTACCAAGGCCGCAAACTACTAACTTGCAACTTTCATATTGAAATAAAAATTTGATGGCACGCTTTGTAGGTCACTGAGGCGACTTTCAAAAGATCATAACTCACACCTCGATTGCAACCACTGACTAAGCAATATATCGATGCGAAGAGAATATAGAAGGAACAAAGTGAAACAAGAATGGACTCTTAAAGCATGCAAAATGAGAAGAGAAAATCACCTGGAATTAGGAGTTGAACGTTTGAACTTAATGAAGGGCAGCAAATCAAGCAATAGGGGAGGTTTCCCGACCTCGTAACTTTCTTCACAAACAAGGCCATGAGCCAAACTCAACCTATGAATTTACACGCACACAGAACACAATGGACCTAAGGAACAGCAAGGAATACTTAAGGAAAGAGTTACTGAAAATGTTGTAGTGAAATTGGGTAAGTTGGATTGTTTTCCAACAGGCAAAATTCCAAGTTTGGGGTCAGACCACAAGGCAACTTCAAAAGGAAATAGGTCACGCTTCACTCACATATCAAGAAGCAAAAACTATATCAAAACGAAGAGCATACATAAGAGAGAGACCAATCAAGAATGACTCGCAAACGCACGCAAGAATGGAGAGAGAAAAACAACACCAAAAGAGGGAAAGGTAAAGCTATTTTTGGCTCAAAAACAAGACGAAAATTCGCACGAACAGGGCACGGCTTACCGACTTGTATCTCGTACATAAGCATGAAACAAGAGCAAAAACACAATCCATGCACTCTACTACATGCATAGAACATGAAGAGCTTGAGACAACAAGAATGATTGCAGGAAGCTATGAAAAAGGAGCTCAAAGTAGAGACTTGAATAAAGAGGGCATTTTATCAAACACGTTATAGGCGTCGTTAGAAAACGTGTAGTCGGGACATTATCAATGAAAATAAAATCACACAAACATGCAAAGAAGGACTAAATAAGCATAAAAGGCGTATAGGGATGGTTGGTTTGGTCTCACTCGACCTGAAAGTCGATTAGGACCAAACCGGCGAAGGGCACAAAAATAGTTCAAGGAAACACTTTTGCTCACCCTTTTGAGCAACTCCGGCGATAATGTGAGGTGGATGGTGGATAGTGGTAGCCTAGGTGTAATAGAAGCTCGACCAAAGAAGTGATGGTCGCTTAAGCTCTTTCATTTGTTAAAAAAAATCCCTACTTAGATCCCTGATGACCAACTTTGAAACCCTAAGGCTTCCCCTTTTTCACTTAATTTTTGCCAAAATGGAGGAACCCCCCTAGGCATTTTGCCTTGCTTTGGCTTTATGGAGCTTGTCCCGATCTTGTACACGCACCTCTATCTCTTTGTGCCGCCGTGGCCAGCTCACCAATTCCTCTGCAATGAAATTTTTCGTCGACCTCCTCCGATACGAGGCTGTCCACCCCTTTTCGTTCCAAACTAGCGTGCACAAGAAGCTAAATTGAAGGGGGAAGGTTCTCAAATCATTTGCAAAGGAGGAGTGGCATACTGCTTGAAATGGATGCAGATTTAGTTTGCAAATTCATCGGGTTTTCATCGAAGTCACGGCAGCAACAAAAATTGGGCTAGGGATGGTGTCTTTGGTGGCATCAAGGCGCGAAAGTGGGCTCAATGGGATGGAAGGAGAGTGCTCTTCAAAAAACCCATGATTGGTTGTCGGTGATCATGTTTGATTGGTCGCTCGAGTTGGCTGATTTCTACCAATGGGTCTACCGCACATGAATAATACTGAGCTTGAGGGAAGATGATGAATAGTATCGGGTCAAACGGGTTAAACTTGCCTGGCCTGGTTAACCCAGCTGACGAAAAATCATCAAACTGGGACTTCAAATGACTTTTTTTTTTTTTTGCAAAATTGACACCGAAATTGAGTTTTCTAGCATGTTTTCCATCTAATATATACGTATTTTTGGGATAAAAATGTTTATTTAGCGCAAAAGTCCCAAATTTCAAATTTGACCCGAAATTGAATTTTGAGCATTTCAATGCCTAAACGGTGAAAACGGACCAAAATACTCCCACCAATGGATTTAGAATGCTGAAGAGGATAAGGTGATGGATTTTTATTTTTGTGGGTACCCCTAGAAGATTTTTAATTTTTGTGGATACTCACTAACGCAATTGTCCAGGAAGGACATGAAGTTTAAGTGGAACGACGAGTGCAAAAAGAGTTTTCAAGAATTAAAAGATAAGCTAATGATGGCATCAGTATAAACAATATCGTTAGGACCTTATAGGTATGCTACGCATAGCGACGTATTGCATCGAGGACTTGGGTGCGTATTGATGCAGCATGAAAAGGTAGTCGCCTATGCTTCGCGACAACTAAGACCTTACGAAGGGAACTACTCGACGCATTATTTGGAATTAGCAGCAATAATTTTCTCTTTGAAAATATGGCGACATTACCAGTATGGAGAGAAATTTGAAATTTACACTGATCATAAAAGTTTGAAGTATTTATTCTCACCGAAAGAATGAAACTTGAGGCAAAGACGATGGATGGAATTATTGAAAGACTATGACTGTGAGATTTTGTATCACCTTAGTAGGGCGAACAAGGTGGCTAATGCGCTTAGCAAAAAGAGTGCAGGAATAACAGTAGCAAGCCTAATGGTCAAAGAATGGAGTTTGATGGAAGAGATATCAAACTTGGAGTATAAATTAACAATTGAAGGGATAACAAGCGCGATGGCAACTTTGCAAATCGAACCTGAAATTGTATAGAGGATTAAGACCTTGCAGCGGAATGACCTTGAAATTTTGAAGGTTAAGGAAAGATATCAAAAGGAATCACATCTGGCTTCCAAATAATCTGATGATGGCATACTCAAATACCAAGGTGACTTCGCGTATCGAATAATAAGACACTTAGGAAGGATATTCTGATTGAAGTCACTGAAGTGAATACAACATTCACCTAGGAAGCATTAAAATGTTTAGAATCTTCACAAAAATTACCAATGGAGTGGAATGAAAGGATAATCGCCAAATATGTCGCAAATGTCTCGCATGTCCGCAAGTGAAAGCCAAGAACTGCAAACCCACAAGATTGCTAAAGCCACTAGAAATTCTTGAATGGAAGTAGGAACATATTATGATGGATTTTGACAAGGTTGCTCAGACATCCCATGGATATATTCAATCTGAGCCATTGTGGATAGATTAAGCCAAATCGGCTCACTTCTTATCAGTATGGAAGGATTCATCTCTAGAGGAACTCGCTGATATGTATGTGATGCGTATTATTATTCTACACGGCATACCGATGGACTATACCTCGAAATCGAGATCCGAAAATTCATTACTCGATTCTAAGGAAGTTTGCAACGAGGCTTTCGAAAACAAACTCTAGTTAGCACTTCCTTTCATCCTCAAAAGAATGGACAGACAGAAAGAGTAAATATCAATTCTTGAAGTTATGTTGCGAGCATGTGTTTAGGGATTTCAAGGGCAATTGGGGATGAGAAATTATATCTACTTGAAACTCTCCTACAATAATAGCTACAAAAGAAGCATAGGCATAGCGCCATTCAAAGCGTTATACTAACAAACATGTCGAAAACCTAATCTGGTGAGATGAAGTAGGTGAATGAAGCATCACGTTGCCAGAATTAGTGCAAATTAACTACAGATATGGCGCGAACAATTTGTGATCGCTTGAAGACTGCAAAGGGCTGACAAAGAGCTTTACGAACAAACATCAATACCTTTGGAGTTGAGATTGGAGATTTCATTTTCTTAAAAGTATCACCGATAAAATAGGTCTTGAGATTTGGAAAAGAGAGATAACTGAGTCGATTCGTAGGACCATTCGAAATATTGGTAAGGATTTGGTTGCGGATTATAGGTTGGCCTTACACCTAAGTTGTCGATGTCCATAATGTCTTTCAGTGTCAATGTTAAAGAAATACCACCAGACCCCACTCACGTAATAGACCATGATGCGCGGTTGATGTAGAAGGGCGCATGCAATATGAGGAGAAACCGGTAGAAATATTGGATAGGAGGGAATAGGTTTTGAGAAATAAGGTTATTCCATTAGTTAAGGTGCTATGGGCAGCACCATAAGATCGAGGAGGCGACCTAGGAAAGCGAGGAGTGGATGAAGCAACAATACCTAGAGTTGTTTGGTGAAGAAGCAAGGACTTAAATTGCGAGGATGCAATTCCTTAAGAGGGAAGGAGTTGTAGCATCCTGGAAATCCACTCCCTTGATTACTATTAGTTTAACTATAATGACTAGTTACTAAGGTGGCAGGTTGTAATTGAGATTAATATTACACTTCTACGTGAATGTCCTTTGAGACCAACCATTCAACATCGCTGAAAGAAGGTTTATAGATGTAGAGGCGGTTCACTACTTAATTAGTTCTAAACAATGAGAAATAGATGAAATGGATTAGAAAGTTGATTTATTGTGAGATGTACTCGCAATAAGTTATAGCGGACTCGACCAAAGCCCATCTCTTTTATAGAGATTATTTTGAACATATCGTGGAAGGGGATTGGCCAAGGGTTATGAAGAGTCTAGTCGACTATATAGTGTATACCTTATGAATGATTAATTTAGCAGGGTTTTAATTAGAGATAATGGTAATAACGATAATTAAATTTTGGTTATGTGGAAATCGAGACCTATAGTTTTGGATATCAATTAGGCATAACATGGCACGTTAAATCATTTGAATATAAGGATGAGTTAGGTTCTCAAAATTGAACAATTAAAATGGCATGACCATGCAATCGCAATCAAGGTAAAGTGCATAGGGGAGGAGTAAAAAAAATTGTAAATGAAATAGAGATGATTAAATCAAAACAGAGAGCACTAAGGGCGGCAAGTGAGTGTGATGGCTGTTCATAAATCCGAGATAGAAATGAAGGTGTCCTACGGTAAGAAGAAAAAGATGACACATGGCGAATATTCCCTCATTCTCCCCCAAGATGTAATCATGGCATACGTAGGGATTACCATCCCTTGTTCCCTTTGGAAGATCCACCGAGAAGGAGAAAGAAAAGAAAGAATGAAAGATGAAGAGATCACATACTTGCTCTCGAGAGGCACATTAGGAATAGCCATAGCCATCCATAACTGTTGTGCTCGTTGGAGCTACTATGCCTCCTTTGTGAGTGATAACAAAGCGAGTCAAATTCTCTCTCTCTCTCTCCACCGTATGTGCCTGTCCATGATTGAATCTAGGTGTATCGACTGGAGATAAATTCAGTAGTTTGGTTTTGAGAGCTTGATTTAGAGGTCTGGTCGATGCTTGTGGACAAGGAGTCACTGGTGGTTAGGCATAGGGCTGAACACTGAGTAACCTAAGTGAGAGAAGGATCCTTGAGTCACTGAGTTTGCTGGAGAGTTGGATTCGATTTCCTTACTGCATACAATTGATTACTCGAGATGATGAGGAACCAATGTTTAACTTTAGCATATAGCTGGTTGTATGTGAGGTTTGTTTCCGGTAGCTCGAACTAGAAACGTAGTTCGTTATCTGTTTTACATGTGACGAAGTCAAATTAAATGATCATTCTTGAAGGAGTGAGCCACTGGATGTGAAGTTATCAAATATGAACGCCAACGAAATGAGCTTGGAGTGGTGGGGCAATGCTAGTAATAACTTTGCATATTGCAGCACTAATCTTAATATTGCACAAATTGATAGTGCGTAGATGGTGGTGATATATCCTAGAATTACTGATAGTTGCAACATAATCCCCAACAAGGGTTGCTGAAAATGATGGATTAACAAGGTGGAGGAGTTGAATGACGAGAACTCTAGTGATCCATGAGAGTTGATAGTGAGAGTTTGTTAATTCTAATCTATTCCTATGTAGCTTCACATCAATTGAAAGAGACAAGCTAATAGTTAGCTTAAGATTGCAATGGGACTTTCTCAATAGTCCAATATATTCACATTTGATTGAATTTTGCATAATGACGTATCACGAAAGGCATTTTGTCGCATAACATTGCATTCATTTGACGAAAAGGGGTTGAGGGTCACCAAGGAATAGAAACATGTTTAATTCTCGAGGGAGACGAGAT
This sequence comes from Psidium friedrichsthalianum, assembly GCA_019149425.1. Taxonomy (NCBI): domain Eukaryota; kingdom Viridiplantae; phylum Streptophyta; class Magnoliopsida; order Myrtales; family Myrtaceae; genus Psidium; species Psidium friedrichsthalianum. The sequence goes on from JAGVVM010008909.1 coordinate 7,520, forward strand.
GCCTTGGTCGGTGATGCCAAGTGCACCATGTGGTATATAATGCAAAGTCTCAAAGTAACAACTCTCATGGTGGGAAGTGGCTATGAGAATAGGCGGTAAAGCTAGTATTTGATTTGAACACAGATGAGAAGCTATGTGCATGGGAGCTCATGCATTGCTTCACTTGCATCTTAAGTATGTTTCACGTGACATTTGACTATGCATGAAATTTTTAATTATTGTTCTAATTCCAATGGTTGTTAATTAATTGATAATGGGTTCATGTTAGTATAGTGATCAAATGAGCAATACAGCGATCGAATTTACTCGCTAAGTTTACTTACACTTGTGGCGTTGTTGTTTTCTTTACACTGACGGGTATGGGATCCATCTTAATTCACCCAACACTCATTACAGTCTCCCCGTTACCCTCGAGACTGAGACCCAGGATTTCAATATCCCCAATGATCATGGGATTTCTTTCACACAAGTGGCCGCCACCCTAACTGTGGATGTTAGAGTTGTATACCTCAAAGGACCCACCATTTTGTGTCGATCTTCTGGTAATCGAGGCTAGTGAGAGGGGTCCATCCCTCACAACTTCTTCGATGGGGACGACGACGGAGAGTATGGCGCGGTAGGCAGAGTCAGTAATGGAGGGGCGACGGTGGCTGTTGTAGTTGACACTTGATTTTTGGCCAATTTTATTTTTAGAAAAAATTTAAAAAATTCATAAAAATCCATAAAATTGAAAAATCAACTTTGGGAGCCTCGGCCTGGCCTAAGGAACCAATTTTGAGCAAAAAATAATTTTTCATATTTTCATCATTTTTCTACATTTTATTTTCAAAAATTCATAAAAATCAAGAAAAAAATGAGAAAATTGAAAAATCAACTTTGGGAACCTCGGCCTAGCCTAAGGAACCAATTTTGAGCAAAAAATAATTTTTCATATTTTCAATATTTTCTAGCATTTTATTTTCAAAAATTCATAAAAAAAAATCAAGAAAAAATGAGAAATTTGCAAAATCAACTTTGAAAGCCTTAGTCAAGCCTAAGAAATCAATTTTGAATAAAAAATAATTTTCCTTATTTTTCGTACTTTTTAGTATGTTTAAGAAATTAGAAAAATACTGGAAAATTAATTAAAAAAATAGCATTCGAGGCCACAAAAATACAAAAAATAGTCAATATTTTTATTTTTATTTTCTCTTCATTTTGGATGAATAAATTTTGAAAAATTCAATTTGGAATTGAAATTTTCTTTGTTAATTTCATTTTTAGATTATTTAAAAAAATTCTAGAAATTTCATTTTCGCTCTGTAATTTTCTATTTTTCAATTTTTGGAGTCGTGTCACCCTCCTCTATTTTTAAAAGTTAAAATCCAATCCAAAAGCCCATAGAATTGTCCAATTTCGCTAAAAAGGACAAGAATGCAATTAAAAATTTTTCAGGGACCAAATTGAAAAACAGGGCACGTCACCCCCTATTTTTTGACCTTATGAATCCAATGGTCATGTCAATTTTTAAAAAAAAGGACACCAAGGGTTTGGCTTTTACAAAATGGTTCCTTGGGTCAAACTTAAAATTTGGGATTTTTATGTGAATTCATTGAAAATTTTGAGAGAAAAACCATTTCTTAGTAGAATTCATCTCCCCAAATTCAATTTTGACATTAATTCTAGGAAATTTTAGTGAAATTAGGACTAATTTGGGTTTTTAAACCTAATCGGGTCGACCGGGTAGGATTGACCCGACCTGATCAACCCATTGACCCAGGAAGAACCAGAATATGGTTCTGGTTTCTCACCCAGGAAGAACCAGAATGGAGAACACTTGGGGTTCATTTTGAAATGGGCAAATACATGTCGGAGCTCCGGTGATTCGACGGAAATTTGTCCGGGGACAACGTGCCAAATGGCACGTGGTTTCGTCGCCAGGCACGTGAACAACGGCCGGCGAAATACCTGCCCGCTCGAACGCCAGAATTTGAAAAAAATTTCTGGTACGGATTCTTTGCTACGAATCAAAGGAAATCTCAACAGATAGAGATTTGTTTTGGTGGCTATAAAATGGGGGATCTTCACTCGATTAAAAAAAGGAGAGGAGGGAGAGAGATTGAGGGAAGAGAGAGAACTGAGAGAGGCCATTTTGAAGCTCAGGGGGGTCGACTGTGATTGGGGAATTTGGGCAATTCAGAACAAATCGAGTCGTGAAACTACTTTGGGAAGATTGCCTGAGTTCGGAGGAAGTAGCCCGTGCCGGTTTCAGAGCTCGCCGATGCCAAAAACGTAAGTTACAGTTTCAGACTAAGTTCGGTGCTTCAATGGCAACTTCTTAATCTGGCCATGATCCCTGCTTTTCTTTCGTGGGTTTTGTTCCTCATACCTCCCTGAAGTTGTTTGCACTTCATTTCTGTGTCGATTATGCATGAAGGTCTGCATTTGAAACCTCTTACCTCCGCTCAACTGTCATGACTTGGCCAGCTCAAACTGGCAATCTAGTGTTCAATCCGAGCTGAAGTTAAGTCTTCTGAACCTTTGTTTGTACTGTAGGTGGATGGAATTGAATAGTTATGGTCTGTATTACTCGATTGAATCTGCCATGGCTGAGACCGTGTGAGCTTCGATTAACCTTTTTTAGCCAATAGATCTCATTAGAATTCTGGTATGTTGATCTAGAGTTGATTAGGGGTTGATTGGCATCGGAAACAGGCCAATCGGAGTTAGTTGAATCGTCAGATCGTCGCCGGTGAATCTCGGCCGTTCGTCCAGGGTCATCTAAATAAGGAAGACGAAGTCCAGTCAGCACATTAACTGAGTCAACGTCTGACGTGGCGATGACGTGACGAGCCACGTCAGGGACACGTCAGCGTGTTGATCCAGTGAAATGCTGATGTGGACTGGCGAATCGGATATAATAATACATTTAGATCGAACAGCGAGGGATATGCCAGATGTCAAGATCTCAGAATTTTAGGGAATGAAAATTCTAATTCGAATTTTATAATCATTTTTAGAAATTAAAAAATAATGGACAGTTAGGATTAGCTTCGGGATTCTGATCTCAGCCGTAGATTCACTTGGATAGATTTAACGCCCGTGGGTTAGCCACGTGGCACCTCCCTGACCGTAGGGTCGAAGCCTAGGCGGGAAATAAGAAAAATAGAATAAAAATAAAAAAAAATCAAAAATTTAAAACAAATATCCAAAATTACGTCGTTTTTGCGTCGGGTTAGAGCAGTGGATCATGGGCCGGGTTAGGCTCAGTGGGCCGGGTCCATTCGACCAAGTCCGTATAACAAATAAAAAAATATAATAAAAAAAGAACAAAAAAATAAAAATCCAGAAAATTAATAAAAGAAATTAAAAAGAAGGAAAATCAATAAAATCCAAACAGTGTCGTTTAGGGTCTTAGAATTGGGTTCAATTCATTGGGCCGAGTCAACCCGACCTAGCCTAGAGAATTAAAAAAATAATAAAATCAAATCAAATAAAAAAAATTATAATAGAAAAATAAAAAAATTCAAAAAACAAAAAATATAAAATATAAAATATAAATTATAAAAATAATAAAAATCATAAAAAAGGGTTCCTAAAAAAATAAAATATAAAAATTTTTAGAAAATATAAAAAATAGGGGAAATTATAAAAAATAAAACAAAAAATTCGAAAAATCTTAGGAAAGTCAGAAAAATTCAGAAATTATAGGAAAATAAAAAAATAGAAAGAATATAAATACCAAAAAGGGGAAAATAAATCAGGAAAAGTCACAAAAATTTCAGGAAAATTTATAAAAAAGTTTTCAAAAAATGTAGGAATAACGAGGAAAATAGGAAAAATATTAAAAAAATAATAATAAAATTCTAAAAAATGTCCCAAAAATAGAAAAGTCCTTAGAAAACCATAAAAAAAATTCTTAAAAATTCTCAAAAAATTTAAAAAATTCATAAACAATTCTCATAAATTCATAAAAATTGTGAAAATTAAGGAAAGACCATATTCAACTGGTTTGATCTATTTTCATATTTTTGGGCTCCCCGAGCCTTTCAAAATGATTATTTTATCCCTCTGGTCAATTTGACCCAAATTTTCTCAAATCACCCTAGAACTTAGTTGGTATCTTTCCTAGGTTTTCGAGATTCCTCTAGGCTTATCTTGACTCGATTTGATGCAATTTCTCCACTCATTGATTGCCATGATTATGATTGATAGGATAGACAATCCCATTCTGCATGAACCTATTTGGTTTTCTTAGGACTCACCTTATCCAAAGAATACCTACATGAACTCCTTAGATTAGGCAGTCACTCAACTTAGGTACCGAAAGGGCGTCAATAGCAATATTAGCGTAACTAAGTCCCCAAACCTAGATCTCTGGTTTTTGCGAAATCGAACGATCTCTCCCATTAGCTTGATGGGGTTTCCAATCATACCCTATAACAAATGATTGGTGGCGACTCCGATGGCATGCACACTCATCACATGTCACCTAACCACACTAAGATCGATCTCTATTTAAAAAATTTCTGACACTATTTGGTGTGGGCCTGAGAGGGCCCGAGTTAAGCCCACATATCAAAACGGGCCTAGCAATCCATTAGCTCCCTCGAGGATCAAGAAATCTCGAGAGGGTCGCAACAGACTGGCAACTCCGCTGGGGAGTTAGTTTTAATCCATTAGAGGACTTGAGCCGGTTAAAAGGTTGGGTGTTTTCTAATATATTTTTCTGCAGGCGCTCTTGAAGGTGAGGTAAGTCCACTAACTGAATGTGTTAAATGTTTTTGCAAACGGGAGTTATAAGGGGTGGAGTGAGTACCGATGTATTTTATGCAGGATTGGAGTTTGGGTTGGTTGTTTATTTCTTGCAAGTTAGAAGCGCTGTTTTGATACCAACTGTTGTGCATGTCTTGCATATTCTGAGGATCACGATACCTGCACAAACAAGCGCCTAAACCCGAGCCGCGAAATACTCTTCTTAGGTCATCATAGATAGGGATCGATATGCAAAGCCCTAGCGTTTGATTGCGCCTGGGCTGACCATATTTGATCCCGCACGCTATCTGAATTGATGATTCTTCCCACTTGACGTTTGATCGCGCTTGTGGGTAAAGTTGTTGAGTTAGATAGTAGGAGCTTTTTAGGTCTATACCCTATCTCTTCTTGTATTTTCTAGAGTCAACTCCTCACATGTCTCATGCGCATGTGAATTGGACAGTTGGTATACCTAAAACCAAAATAAAGATGTTCTGGTTGGTAAAGCTTTCTTACTTTTAACTTGTAATTTATTCTCATTCGCCTTGAATCCTACATACCATGCATCATATCATAAGAAAATCATCACCTAAATGATTGGTTCGAAAGCCATTTTTAGGATAGAAGGATGATTTCCCCAAGTCGTGTTGTAGTTCTTGAGACAATCGCAAGAGAGCAAAGGAGCATTCCACGCCGCAACACCAATATTGAGTTATGACGATTCGCCTGTAGGAGGGAGCTCCAAGATATATGGATGCATATGCTGACTTCGACCAGACGACTTGGGGCATCCTTAGTGGTTGCCACACCCATCTACCTTAGGTCTTTACTCTAGAATTTTAGATGTTGTATTTTTGCATCCTCCCTCGTCCCCCCTAGACTTGATGTATTAGGAATCTTTTGGGATGTATCCGCGCAGTTTCAACCCTTTTTTGAAGTTCGCAGTAGATGGATGTGGCAATGGCTTTCATCCCAATCATTAAGTGATTCTAGCCAATTGCATAATTTCCTTTGGAAGAAATCTAGATTAAAACCTTCTAATTGACTTCTTTTGGTCAAATAAGAGTGTTTAACCCTAATTTCATCGAAAGAAAATATGGAATTGGGTTGATGCATTTACATCGCATACCCATTCATTTTGCATTATAACCCATGGTAATTAATTTTAGCATATTCTTGCATATTCAAAAATAGATGAGGAAAACGGATATCAAGGTCATCCCAGTCCCACGCAAGGAGCTCACAACATGGTGGAGCCGCCTCAACCTAGACAACCAGGCCTATGTCGAAGGACGCTTGGGGCATTTAGTCGATCTCATCAAGGTAGACTACCAACCCACTCTCATCCAGGCCTTGGCGAGATTTTAGGATTCAGAGACCATGATCTTCGACTTCCGAGGACTAGAGGTTACACCTACCTTAAAGGAGTATACGACCATCATTAGACTGGAGTTCAATGACCACATTATGCAGCCGGTGTTAGGGAAGGATTCCACCCTAGCCCTGTCCAAATTTCTGCATCTCAAGACTATAGAAATTGAAAAAATCCTCAAATCCAACTTCGGTAAGTTTACTCTCTCATTCCTCTACAACAACTACTCGTCCCTTCCAGTCGAAGCTGGTCTTAAACCAGCTAGAGTATTCATCCTGACCTTTTCGCTTTCGTCCTCTTCCCTACCTCAAAATCACGTTCAATCCTTCCATGGTCCATATTGCTAAGCAAGCGTGTTACCACTAGAACTACTCTTACATGATCTTAGCCGAGACCTTTCTTTCCTTAAATCGTTTCCAATCTACCCAAAGGGGCACCTTCCAAGCCTCCAATGGTCTTCTCTATATGTGGTTCACCTCACATATCAAAATCTTTAACCTTCGTGTCAGATGCTATGAAATTAGCCGACATATCCACCCACTTAGGTCCTTTCTGAAATGTCAGTCCTCTGTCAACAAACTATCTTTCAAGATTGGATGAAACTACTAGGAGAACTAGAGTCGAAACTGCTTCGATGGTGCCTGACCTGGCCTAGGATCTTAGAAGCCCGCATCACTGAATAGATGGAAATCCTATCCCCTTACTAAGCTCCATAGGTGGAACTGCCTATTATCCTATCAGGGTGGTGAACCAATTTGGTATACTACAGGAGGTCCCGCCAGCGGTATGTCTAGCGAGTTTCAC
>JAGVVM010008910.1:0-12007 GCA_019149425.1 Psidium friedrichsthalianum
CTCAATTCGCCATGTTGAATATCACGTGTCCATTTCATTATGTAACAGTGCATCGTGAGAGAATTTTATTATTTTTATAATATGCAACGGTCGTGACAGAACATGGTATTATTTAGCTCTCGAACAACACCTTTCTCATAATAAGAATATATATCCCTATTCCAAGATAGATTCTATTCAAGATAACATACGCCACTTAGAGATTGGCGTCATCACATCTCATGTTACCGTCATTTACCAATCAATAAATAGGATATAACAAAATCGTTACATCTTATATCCCATTATATCCTATCTTATCATGATTAGAAATTTAGATGATAAAAAACAATTAGTGTGATATTCAAGTTACACTCGCCATATAACTGAAATGGACACATGTAGAGGCGAGATGGTGAAGTTGCTTCATAATTCTTTTACCAAATTCCATGAATTGTCAAGGTGATTTCTTGCGCAACAAAAAAATGATGATTTGAAAATAATTGGGATAACCACAAGATATTTCACCATCTTTCACATTTTTTAGAATTAAAATTGAGTACCTTCAATTTTGTAATTGTGCAAAATTCATTTTTTTTACAGATTGAATGTGCATCATCATTTACCTAAAAGTTTGGCAAAATTTCAAAAAAAAAAAAAGGGCATAAGTGCCCTCATTTCTCAAATAAGGGCATGAAGTTAATTATATTTCAAATAAGGGTCTGAAGTGCCCGAAGTGGACATTATTTCAAATAAGGGTTTGAAGTCGTCATATTAGTCTATGAAAAGGGCATGACTCGTCGATTAATTAGGCCATTTTCGTCAATTTTTTCCTTATTTTTACTTTTTCTATTTGTCAAAATTTAAAAAAACTAAAACTAAACAAAATTTAACAAAACCAAGGAGATACAAGCAGAAGGGGGTGGCCGTTGCCCTGATGCTCATGGGGCGGTGGCCATTGCCAACTAGGGCCGAAGACCTCATTAACAAGAGGCGAGGGCCAACAGATCGGGGTGAGGGTTGGCAACCAAGTCTGAGGGATGGTCGTGGCCCTCGATCGGACCACAACAAGGGTCCTTAGCCCTCGGCTAGACCACAACAAGGGTTATCGAACCTTTAGCCAAGGGCAGCGACCCTCACCTAGGTTTGGCCTAGGGTCGCAGCCCTCTCCCATCTCCCCCACTAGCATTGGGGCGGTGGCTACAGTTGGGAGGGCAGCTCCCTCTCGCTTGTATCTCCTTAGTTTTTTTTTTTTAACTTTTAATTTTTATTTATAATTTTACTAAAAATTAGTTTAAAATTATATTTTAATGAAAATTTCCTTGATTGATAGGAATATTTAGCCGATCGGCTAGGCCAGGCCTTTATTTGAAGTAGGTATGACTACTTAAGGCCTTTATTTGAGACAAAATAGGCATTTCAGGCCCTTATTTAAAATAATGACCACTTCAGGCCCCTGTTTGAGAATCTGAAAGCACTTAGGTCTTATTTGAAATTTTTCCTAAAAGTTTCTTCCATTATTTTTATTAATTTATGGTTTTTATCACATGCAGTGTGCATACTCTTTTACGAGTTATCTAGAACACCCTTTAGGGTAATAACCACCAAAAAAAAAAAAGAAAATAAAAAAACCTATCCTATGTTTTTATTCCTATTTTCATCTTGATTGTGACACAAATACTTCATTTTTGTGTTACTAAAAACCTTAAACTTATCCAATGTGACACAAATATGCCAAATTTTTCTTATGTCATAAAAAAATCCTTAACTTATACTAATGTAACGAATATGTGATGGGTGTAAGTGTAATGGAGCATACATGTATAAGTTTGAGATTTTTTATGTCACAAAGAAGTTGGGGGTATTTGTGTCATAGTGTGAAAATTTTAGATTTTGGGTGGCACAAAAAAAGTTGAGATATTTGTGTCACAGTAGATATAATTTGAAGTTTTTGATGGTATTTGCCCCTATTCTATAATTCTTTTCAAATATTATTTCGAAATTGAAGAACTAGGCAATAAAAGTTTCAACAAATGATTATTAAAATGGAGCTTTAAAATTTAGGCAAATATTTTGAGCACATTTGTTCATGATTAATTAAAAAAATTATTTTTTCGTTTTTCCATTAAATTTTAAATTATAATATAAAATTTGGAAAATTATGGAAAAGTATATGAGATCTACGGTTCAATTACAAATAAATATGTATGTTGTATGTATCAATGAAAATTTCAGGAATTGAGGAGATAAACAAAGTCAAAATGTGCCTTTGCCAAAAAAAAAAAGTCAAAATGTATCCACCCATCGGTGGTCCACCTGGTTTGTGCTCTGATCCTTTCGCAAGAGGTCTTGGGTTCAAACCTTGGAGTCGATGATTTAAGCGGAGGGTCGTGGCGGTGGGATGCTATGCTAGCCCTCCCGGATGATTAGTCGAAGTGCGCGTTCCGTACGGACACTGGCTCTGACACCTTCGATAAAAAAAAAAAAGGGTTAATACCACGAAAAACCCCAAACTGGTACGCCTGTGACAAATTTATCCAAAACTATTTTTTTGATTACGAAAAACCCCAAACTGGTACACATGTGACAAATTTACCCCAAACTATTTTTTTAACCACGAAAACTCCCAAACTGGTACACTCGTGACAAATTTACCCCAACTGATATATTTGCGACAAATTTACCCTCCGTTAATTTTCGTTAAATTTAACGTTAAATTACTTAGTTGGATGGCATGTGGGCACTTCACGGGTATACCGGTTTAGGATTTTTACCCTCCGTTTACCACAGGTTTATCAATTTAGGATTTTTCATGGTACTGATCCAATTTAATAAAGGGTAAATTTGTCATAGGTATAATAGTTTGGGGTTTTTCGTGGTAAAAAAAATTAGTTTGGGGTAAATTTATCACAAATGTACCAGTTTGAGGTTTTTTATGGTCAAAAAAATAATTTAGGGTAAATTTGTCACGGGTGTACCAGTTTGGGGTTTTTTGTGATAAAAAAAAATAGTTTGGGGTAAATTTGTCACATATGTACCAGTTTGGGGTTTTTCGTGGTCAAAAAAATAGTTTGGGGCAAATTTGTCACAGACGTACCAGTTTGGGGTTTTTTGTGGTATTAACCAAAAAAAAAACAAAGTTAAAATGTGTTGGTTATAAATTTTGGGGTGGCTAGATATATGACTTTAGTACATATATGTTTGATAGATTTACATTTTGATCTCTAATTTATTAAAAATGCTTAGAATTGACCCCTTGCTTGTCGAAATGGCGTGTTGGGATGGTGAACTCATGTGTTTTTGGCATGTCTTGAGCGCTAAGCACATATCGATCGCGTGTAGAAGAGTATCGGGCATGTTTTGGTGATTGACACGATACAGAGGCTCCTAGAGAGTGTCCGTGCTTCCTAGAGTAGTACTGCTTATAATTTTACAAGATAGGCCCAATACTCGTCCTTGATTTATCCCTATCATTTGACCTTCCGTTTTTCTTTAAAGAATTCAGCAGTTCATTAAGAGAAGAAATGAAGTTTTTGAAGCTGAAATCAAAGGCTAGGCTACTTTAAATATTCTGATAATGTTGAAATTTCATGCAATTAGGTAAGAGACACTTCATAAGCACTTTCTCTATTAGATAGTAGCGGAATATTTCATATCCCTGTCAATAGCTAGTTAGGCTGTACCGATTGAACTGATATTTTGGCGTGTCGAAATGTACTATAAAATATTCAGGGTACCTAACCTCAAATAGCTTACGTTCTTTTGTCTTTAGGCGTTCTACCACGTGGAAAGTTAGATTGGAATTATTGCATTTATTGTAAAACATGAATCCAACGGAGTAATAATAATGAACTAAAAACAAATAGATCTGCGGAGGAGGTAGTTTGGAAAACCGAAACCTCCATCGACGCCTCCACTTTTTGTCGTGGAATAAAATCCTCTCCTTTTCTTTCTTTCCTTTTGGCGGACGGCAGGATTCGATGGCTGTAGGCGGTGTTTGACTGTTCGACAACAGTAGGTGGCATTCGACAACGGTTAATGGCGGCGGCGGCACTGGCGAAAAAAACAAAATGAACTAATAAATTTTATTGTGAATGGATTGGGTTTGTCTAACTAAATGAATTGTAAACGGGTTAAATGGCTTCAAAGGTAAACCCATTTACAACCACATATAATTAAGCTTAACCATTTCCAACCCATTTATTATAATTGACTGACTCATATTTGATCCCTCTTACTAAATATGGGTTAAAATATGGATTCTCAACCCATATTGACATCTCTATGTATGCAAGAATAGAAAACCTTTCCTTTCTTTCGATTACTGTGAATGAGTTCGGTTTGTCTTGCTTGAAATACCGAGACAGGAAAGAGAAGCCTGTGAGGTGATTCATAAGCAATAGATACTCTTACAGGGACACCATCTCAAGTAGTCACCTCCAGATTAATTTTTTGGGGAACTGATCCACCTATATTGGTGACGAGGGACGCACAAGATTGGATTTACATTTTTCAATTAATAAATTAATAATTTTAGAATTTTATGTCTTGTTATTTTTTATTTGATTGATTTTAGGGAATAGATTATATAATATTATTAGTTTTTTTCCCTAATTTATTTCTAAATGGTTGTTTCCTAATTTAAATGCTCAGTTTATGATTTCTAGTTATAAATAGCTAAATGCTTTATTTTTCCAATTTTTTCTTTTGGTTATTTTTTCTAAGGGGAAAATTACACAATCAATTGTAAAGCTATAGTACGGATGCCAATTCAATCATAAACTTTTTAATTTAGCCAATTCATTCCTAAATCATTGTGTGAACTTCCAATATAGCCAGCGATGAAAGTGGAAGTCTAGCCAACCTTCCCAAGGTAATGATTTGTTCCTAAATCTTCACTATCTTCCCCTGAATCTACCCAGCAAGGTGAAAATAGCAAATATTCAGGGAAAGATATTTATAAATATACATACCGACCTGTTGGACAAGCTGAACATTGGAGATTATGTGCTGAAGTTTCTCTCGTTGCCCTCTCCTCCCTCTTCCTCCTACTCCAAATGTACAAGAACATTAAATAAAATGAACAGAAGGATCATCTTGATGGTTAAATAAATTACACTTCTTCACCTCGAATTGACCTTTTTTAGTGTAATAAGTGTATCTCTATTGTTGATCTTCGGCATAGCATTTTAATATGTTTGTACAAATTCAAGAAAGACGTTGCAGTCTTGTGAAGAGATTTCTAACTGTCGTGATACTTAGCTTGAGGATTTAATGATTGCTGGTAAAGGTTTGGTATCTGGTTTTCATACTAGATTTATACATGGAAAAAGTTTTCTATATGCTTGTTGCTTTCGTCAGAATTTCAGCACCTTCTTCTTAGCTGTTGTTTTTTCAACTTTTCATTTTGCTCATAATGTCTATTCTCAAGTTAAGTTGAACCACTGGAAGTTATTGGACGGTATGCTGGAAATATGTGCTGTGCTTTTGGAGGAATTCAGGACAATTTGCTCAAGTCTCAACAAGTTAGACAAACCATCATTTGAGCAGATAAGGATGGGGATGGTAAGAGATTGTACTATCCTCGTGTGCATGTTTATATCTGAATTAGGAAGGTAATGGTTAGAAACTATTTGGTAGCCTTGTGTCACGGGCCAATCATTTCAAGACCCATTCACTCATCAACTCATGGGGCCTTAGGTACTTCTTCCCCAAGTTAGCCTCTACCTCGCTCAACTCACAAAACTTTAGAGAGAGAAATGCTGGATATCGTATTACTCGTAAGATGAGATAATACAAATGAGAGAGAGGAAAACCATTTATATACAAAGACTCGTACGACGTGAGCTGTAAATCTCCTCTCGATCTAACGGTCGAGATCGTATCTCCGCAAGTCTCACCTACTTGTAATAATTACATAGGTATACATTTTTCATTTTGCCCATCCCCAAGATCATTCTAGAATTCCTTAGAGCATACTCTATTCTTCCTTACAAATCCACAATTCGTCGTGCCTAGAAGCCCTCTTGGAACGATGCGCCTCACCCGGAACATGTCACTTGCAAGTACGCTTTTGTTTGGAGTACCTGTCAGACCACATCAAAACCAGATTTGGTATGCGGTGTTGTGAATGCTGTTTTCTTTGTAAGATTCAATTGTCGTTCCACTTTCTTTATGCTAAATAGTCTTGACTCGATGGAGGAAAAGATAGCATCGGGTGATTCAAATGTGGACATACTTGAAAGAGCTCCGTTATAATAATTATCTGTGGATGGTCACTTCGCCATTTGCTATTGGAAGACGTTAGTGATTATTTTTCGACTTATTCTGTTAACCTTCACCTGAAAAACCTAGAAAGTAGTTACTGAATGTACCAAAAGGCCTATCTATCCAATCGCAAATCATGATGAACTTAACAATTTCATGGCCTGAGATTTTTAGACAATCTACCAAGTAAATTAGCATGTCAGGTTATGAAATCCAATGTGAACTGCCATCCACATTTCAGAGCCTTGTTTTTGCTGTTGTTGCACGTTACAGATGATTTGAAAGCCCCAGTGGAACACATATTTACACTTAGCAACTGTTGCGAGAGATGAAAGGATCGAGAACTTTAGCAACCTTGGATGGTGATGCAGTTGAACGGGGTAGATATAGCTTTCGATCCATTACGTGGTGCTTGTCGTCATAGGATTCCATGTAACTGCAAATATTGCTTCTTCAAGGGATAGGGACAATGCAATCAAATTATAGTTGTTGCTCATGCGTTCAATGTTCTGATTGATCTTGTTGGCCATTAGACTGTATTAACAGATCATATGCAGGATGGATCAATTCTTGCACTTAAAAGGTCATAGTTTTCAGGCTAATCCGCATTAGTTTGACAATATTTATTTCTATATCTGTCATTAGTTTCACAATATAAAATGCTCCATTACAATTTACACCCGTCAAGGTACCAATTTGCCATACTTCATGGTTTCATTTTTATTTTTGTTCACGAGAAATTTCTATTAATGACAGCTTATGAACACACAATTAACTGCCTTTTTTCATAATAGTGTGAGTGAAACTATATTTCAAAATCGATGATTGAAATCCATTACATAGGCAATCTTGATTAAAAAATTGGAAAAGATAAGTTGATCAAAATATGGGGAAAAAAGGTTAATTTGTTAAAATCATGATCAAATGTCAAACATATCTATATCCAAATTTATATCTAAATATTAACAAAGAATAAACACATAAAGGAAAAAATGAAACCTCTTGTTGTTTTATCCTGAAAGGTAATTAATACCGCTCGTAAATTAATTTCATAGCATGTGGATCAAAACTTTAAAATATAAGGGTTCATTGGAAAGTTAACTATAAAGGTGAGACATACGTGGGTTCACTAAAACTATAAGAATATTCTCTAGAGTTACATCAGGTTTCATATATATAAGGAGAGAGAATGGTGGCTGACAAAGAGAATCATACATAAAGTATCTCTATTATGTGAGGTGTTATCCATTTGCTACAGCAGTATATTAAATCCATACCAGTAGAGTTAAAAGCACTTGTGACCATGGATGGCTCTATCTTCTAATGTAGTTACTATAGTCCAAGTGGGAGAACATAATAGCTTTTTCGTGTGGGCTAAATTAATTATTATTGTAATTACCGATTGTCTAATAAAGAAAAGATATAAAGTTTCTTAATTAGTCTAATATAGGACTAATTAGTGTGGGTCGAATTTAGCCTAGTCCATAATGAAAGGGTCTGGCTAAAAACTTTATAAATAGAGCTCAAGTTCATTCTTGAACCCTAATGCATAAATAACATCACATAAAGAGTTGTCACAAAACGTGATACATGAATGGCAATCTCATTGAAGCTAATAATTCAGAGGATGACAGAGCAAAAGCTCTTGAGCGCCGGTTCATTCATATTCCGCATCAAGAATGATGAATTCCAAATAAGATTAATAAATTTCTCTACTTTGTAATTGTGATTCGTGAATTTAATTGTGGTTATTTTAAGATGCTGCTTAAGGTTTTAATTGTGGCTTACATACTAGTTGCACCACGCTCGGAGATAATCCGCTAAAAAATGTCGAATGAGTTAACTTAAACTTAATGCGATCTGTAAGCTTAAATGTTGGACATCCATGGGCACAACTGCACAAAGAAGCATTTTATTGAGAACAAAAGCACACTCTTCAAGCACTTAATAGCCCACGCTTCAAGTGGAAACGTTTTACATAGAGGGAGTACAGGAACATAGCTCTTCCATACATTAATCTGCATAGGCAAAGTTCAGAAAGGAGGGCTGGGCAGACACAAAGCAAGCCCTCTTTATTCATTATACCGGGGAACATAGAGCACTGATGGAGCAAGCTCTCATCACTTGACTAGTGTGCCCATGGCAACACTCGAACGTGACAATGTTGTTCATCATGCGCGGGCAGACCGGGCACTTCACGTCCTCCGGGATGTAGCCGACCATGTTCGGGATATAGAAGTGGTAGCACCTCGGGAGGACGTAGATCCCGTCGAACTGCTCCCTGAAGACCATGTCGAACGTCTTTCCGTTCACGTTCACATGCTTCTTCCATGCCTCGTACTGCACCATGACCCTCGTGACGTGCACGTGGGACTCGTTGATCAGGACCCGAGACCCCTGGTGAGCACCGCAAACCCGCCATCCTTCTTGAAGTTGTGTAGAGCCTGAGGATGTCCTGCATAAGGGGTTCGTGCAAGTCCCGTCTGGTTTGCAGCTTGGAGAGCATGCAGCTCTCGAGACGGGTCCAGAAGAGCTGCGATTTGGTCACGTTGAAGGCAATGATGGAAACCCCGTCGGCGATCATCTTCTTTAGTGACTCCTCGATCTCCTGGATGACTTGGGTTCTTCCGCTCCATACAGGAAGATGTACTTCTCAGCCTTGATCTGATGAGAGATCGCAAATCAATGCTTTAATCAATGAAAAATTTCTTGTGCTCATTTGTCATATGTCTTTATTTTGTGAATCAAACTGATTCACTCAATCTTGCATTTTCAAAATTTTCGTTCACGAGTTCCAGTAAAGCCTATGTTTACGAGATGAATATTGACCATTCATTAGTAAAGAACAGACAACATGATAATGTAAAATAGTCTTTCATAGTTCTCATCTTATCCAATGTATGTCTCACAGATTTAAATCTGAATCAAATTCTTGAATTACTGCATCAATTTAACTAAATTTATCTTCTAAAAAGCAAACTCAAAAATCTTTTCAAGTGAAGAAGGAAAAGAAGAGGATGGATAACAACTTACAGCTTCCTGTATCTTTGGGAAAACGGAGTCAGTCACCAAAAAAGCTAAACCAGCTAATGCCAAGCCTCGCCCACATTAATTCTACTATTTCATCGGGTGAAAGGGAAAGCATCCCAACCCCAAACTCTGATTGTGCCTCATGGCATTTTGGTTTGAGACTCTACCTTGTGGATCCAACACTGTCACCATGGTGTCTTGCCTGAAATGCCACTTCCCTTTAATGATTCTGATGGCCACCCTGTTGATAAGTTTAGGCGACTGCACCGAGTACCATGGCATCTGCAGCTGGAGGTTCTGGAACTGTTTGATCACCTCCTCGCCTTCTTGCTCGATGACAGGGACCCACACGATCTCATAACGCTCCTCATGGAACTTGCGTTCATTGTAGATCTTGATGAGGATTGAGAGGTCGTGAGAGGTCAATTTGAGGTCCGAAATCAGCAGCATCACATTCTTCCTCCGAAGCGACTCAACCTTATCCTATGTACAAACGAGGAGAATTATAAACATTGATTCATCTCACGGCTTTTTATTGATTGCACAAGTGGCAAAAAATATTTCTGTGTTTGATTCCAACAAATGTATGAGATAAAAATCTTGGGCGAAAGACATTTATTATGACAGCAGCATGTTGTGTAAAATCTTGCTGTATTGGACGTGTAACATATAGTGATGTTAAACTAGAGAAAGTTGGAGATATGAACCCTTGTCTTCTTTGAGCCAATGAAGAGAGGCTGAGGATCATCCTTGATGTAAAACAAGGGCCTTGATCAGCTCCACGTTATCCGTAGGGGCATTAAAGAGTCGCTGCAGCCTCTGATATCCTTAATTTCCTCTGCATTACGAAAAATATTATGTTTATTAGACCAATTAGTCCACCATATTTGGGCTTAATTAAGTAGAAGAGGAGAAAACAAAATTGACCCTTTTTTTGTAGAAAATCTTCGTATTGTCTCTCGATAGTGTGGTGAATCATGTTCACTTTCCGAGCAAAGAAGGCAGATATTTTCCCTTGTTGCTGCAAAAAACAACAAAAGAAAGTTCTCATCAAGTTTTAATCTTTTTTTTTTTTAATCTAAAACTACCCATATCAAGTAATTAGAAGTTAAATTCTTGGTCTACAAGTGAGAGTTCTTCACTGTTGGTGAAAAACGAAAATTTGAAAACGAACCGGCTAAGGTGTAGTCCTGTATCATGTAGTTTATTAATCGCAATTAGAATAGCTCAAGATAATTTAGACAATTAATCATGATCTTTCAAGATTAAAAAGAAAAGTTTTTTGAAAGAAAATAAAAATGAAAACGTATTGTGCTTAATTAGTTAAACATACTCATCGACCGTGCTAATAAGGCTGGTGAACTGAATAGAGCAAGCAAGGATACTGATGATGATCTGATAAACGCTGCTCGCGACATCAATCATCGTGGACAGCTCGGGAACATCTTTCGAGTCGTGCTCAAAATCCACGATGCATTGGGTCATGTTCAAGGAGGTCTTGATCATTTCGTTGAGGATGCCGAAAACTTGGATCTTTTGTGGTTCTGAGGGCTTGGTGATTGCAGGCAGCCCCTTCAGTATGGCCATGGATTCCGCAAGCTTGTCCGACGGTTCGACTCGAGCGAGTCGCCAGAAGTCGCCATAGAACACCGCAAGCGATGAAAGGGTAATCAGAGCCTTGTTGGCCCACGAGAAGCTCGACAGCTCGTGAAAGAGGGGAGACCAGTGTCTGGCGCACATTTTGGTGTCCAGTGCCTTGCAAGTGAGCTGACGACAGGACAATGAGTTGATGCAAGAGATTAGTTAGTTTAAGGGTGTGCACATGGGAAAAACACTAGAAAACGAACCAAAAACAAGTAAACTTGAAGGAAAAAAACAATCAATTACTTGAGGGAGATAAAGAAGTACCTGACAACCACTTCGTTGATGGCTGCCAAAGGTGGATTGAAGCCCTCTTTCAGCGGCTTGAATTCAGGGCTTCCAGATCCTTGCGTGCCCTACCATGAAAATCACTTTACTCTTAGAAAGGGAAGGAGAAAGAAGGGAGAAAAGAGAGATGCGATAGAAAAGATCTCGTTGTTATGTTGATCCATGATCAATTCAGGGAGTAAAGTTAAGTACGAAACAAATGAAATAACTCTTTAACCAAAGAGTAAAAAAAGAAGTTACTTTTTTAAAAACAATGTAGTTTTTCTTTTTGAATTAAACTTTCTAAACGATTATTTCTATCTACGCGTGATTTATTGGATTATGCCAAAGTGCATGGATAATGCATCACCTTCTAACATTAATTGTTTCACCTATCTTGCTTCTCCTTCAGCAGCAAGCAACCCGAAAAGCAAGCGGGGTCCATGCAGGTTAATGCAGCACCTTCTAACATTTAATTGTTTCGATTTATATTGCTTCTCCTTCAGCAGCAAGCAACCCGAAAAGCAAGCGGGGTTCCATGCAGGTTAATGCAGCGACCTTCTAACATTTAATTGTTTCGATTTATATTGCTCTCCTTCAGCAGCAAGCAACCCGAAAAGCAAGCGGGGTCCATGCAGTTGCAGCCCATCTGATGCAATATCGCTTCCAAGTACGAGGTTGATACATCTTCACTTAGATTAGATTAATCAAATACCCTTTGAACTAGCCAATACCGCTTCCAGCCGTTGGAAGAGCAAAGCAACCAAAAAGCAAGCGTGGTCCCCTAGCCCGTTTAATACATATCTCTTCCATGTCTTCACAT
>JAGVVM010008911.1:0-21263 GCA_019149425.1 Psidium friedrichsthalianum
GGGGGGGGGCGGGAGATGTTGGGACGTGGAATTTCTCATTTGTAGCTCCTGGCTGATTGATGTCTCCATATGTTCCACTGTGCCCTGAGGGAAAGCAGAAGATTCGATCCCAGCCCGCGCACGTGCAAGCACGCGCCAACCACGATCTCCCGATCCATGCAGACCACCTTCTCCGTTTTCATTCTTCTGAAAATTTTTTACTCCTCGTCTTTTGCCTTAGAAATGGAACCTCCCCAGCTCCCAATCGCGAAGAACCGTTTCTTGAGGGCCAGCGTGCCGCAGAACAGCTTCAACACTGACCCTGGATAGAGTGACTCCACATAAAACCCAGAACAGAAACTTCAGCAGTGTTTCCTAGGAGTCTCGACTTCCATTGCCTGTCATGCATGTAGGCCAACACGAACGAAAGTAACCAATTTCCTTCCGAAACCAGTCGTGGAGCATTTCTTGCCCTTTTTAGGTCTGAGATGTTGTATGTGTCTTCACTGTGTGTCAATGTTTCTTCGTTGTAATTTACTCGTGTCCCTCTTGAGGAGGAGGAGACGACGAATGAGAGCCTCACGAGTCAAAGACAGCACTTGTGATGAACTGCCACCTCTGAGACATCGCGTACCCTGAGCAGCTGCAGCTTCACTTCATCCTTCATCTCTGGTCTCTCGCATTATTGCTTAGATTCCATCGCTCCGCCTTCACGCGACGATGGCAGCTACTGCAGCGCCCAGCAGACTCAACGGAGCCACCACCTCACCGCCGCGCCATCGGGATCTACTTGCCAAGCAAATGTTCAAGCCGGTCTTCTGACTGATTCATGCCTCCTCTGTTCAGATCTCCTCTCTCTTTCCTTCAAGCTGGTTCGCCATCGTTCATGACCAAGGCCCTCCTTTTTTTGTATATATTAGTTCCTCTCCTCGTGCAGATTGCTCCATATGATCAGTTCCAAGCGATTGAACGCCTGGTCAGCACCCTTGGGGAGCCTCTTGTATGCTCTCTTCGTTCCCATTTTTTTTTCGGCACGTTTGTATAAGAATCTCAGAATATAAGAGATTCTAGTACGTGAGACTGACTTCATTTTTTTTAGCGCCCATCTGGTATGGTATTCTTGCAGCCGGCCAACCCTCTATCACTCTCCATAGCGAAACAAGATCGTCTCGATCTCAGAGACAGCCGAGAAAGTCTGCAAGATCACGTGCACGAGATTCAGGTAGGAAGTGACACTGGCTTTCGAATTTCGCCTCCTTCAATTACTCGGCCCTCTGACTTCTTCCACGAACCATTCAGGCGACGGAATAACACTCCTTTCTCAGCGCTTCTTCACTAGACCGTCTCGCGCCACGCCCTCCACCTGAACGGACTTATTGGATCTCCGTTTGATGCTCTGTCGCAACGAGTCACCCAATGCCGGGAAGTCGCTGCTTAGACCCCCCGAATTCTCGTCCTGGGGTGGATTATCGGGGTGTTACGTGCGCTGTGCTTGCAAGGGCGGCCAAAAACCCTGCAAGTTTGTTTCTCCTCTCTTTGGTGTCCTCTCAATCCCTCCCTGGTAGAACTCTCCATGGCTTCCTCTGTTAAACTCCCCCTCCCCTATTTTTTGTATCATCCTTCCTAAACGTCTCCTCTGTTTTCTGTTTTTTCTTCTTCTTCTTCTCCCCTTCTTTTTTCGTTCTGAGGCTCCCCTTTGCTTGTCTCTCTTCTCCTTTGGCCGATTGGCCTCCTTTGGTGAACAAGTGAGGATGAAGATACAGAGACACGAAAATGCTGGGAATAGAAGCAGGGAAAGAGGAAAACTAAAGCGAGACTCGAAGAAAAATACCCACTCCAAAAAAAAATGAGCAAACTTAGCTTGAAAAGAGAAGGCACGACGGAAAGGTGGCCTCTTCGCTTCTCCCGTCGGTAAGGCTCCATCCTCCGAGATGTCCAGAGATCTTCCCCCTGGTCATGAAAGCTCAAGAGCTTCCCCATGCGCCATGAACCAGACCATTCCCGAGAGGCCGAGTTGTTTCCGAAGTAAGAGCCATTGCATTCTGAATTTGCCGTTCTTGTGCTGGCGCTTTAAATCGACATTTATTTTTTTGGAACCGCCTCAGACGGCTTCCAGTTTAAGCCTGTTGAAGCCGTCGAAACGAAGAATCCCCCTTGGGTGCATCTACTGGTCCGATGCGAGATGTCGCTGTTTGAGTTGTAGATGCACAGGTATTGGAGCCCCATCGGAGCGCCTGGATTCACTGGGAGTTATAGGGGAACTGCTGAGTTTGTCGAGCTTTACTGCGGTACGTTGAAACCGCGAGCAAAAGGAGGCAGAACTGGGATCCAACCGCGGTAGTTCCAGACGCGCGGCTTAACCAAGACGAATCGTGATAGACCTCTCCTTGAGTTTCTCACGGTAACGGTGCACCACCAGGACATGGTTGGCGTTGAACTATTACGAAGAAAGGTGAGCTACCCGCCTCACGATCCGTTCGTCGAGTCCTTGCCTCCGTCTCCATTCGCTGAGATTGATAGGATTGAGGTTCAGCTCCTCCCATCTACCTCCGTCGCAGCGTCCTCTTCATCCCCCCCTCCGTTGGTCCAACAGCCTCCTTTTCTTTCGGTGGATTCCTCTTGTCGGTCCAAAAGCCTTTCTTTTTTCATCATCAGGAGGTCCCTCCTGCTATCCCTTCCTTGGCTTTCCATCTTAAGCATCGCCATTCCCAGAATCAGCTTTGGCAGATTCGCCAGAACCAATCTCTTTCTTCCCAAGAGAAGATGCTCGGACACCCCTTATTGCTCTTGCTCAAATCACCAGCCATTCCCCCACGTGCAGAGGCACCTGTCCTAGCAGCCATTCCTCATGCCCATTTGACCAACCCTTGCCTTATTCGAGCGAAAACCGTGGGGAAAAATTAGCTGGCCTTTTCTCTCCGATCATAGGTTTGGTAAAGTGTTGGAGCCTTCCCCATGCAATGGCCCTCCTCTCGTCAACTTCCCACTTTTTCTTTTTATCGAAAGCATCCATTGGGCTTTGTCTGCCACCCACGTTCTTCTACCTATAGTTTGCAAGCTTGTCTTTCCAATTCAAGTTTGGACAAAACTTGCGTGCTCATGCCTGCAAAATTTGGACCAATGATGCGGGACTTGCGAATGCAGCTCAATCGACGGTAAAGCTCGAGGACATGTTGGGTTTAGTTGATGCCTAAGAACCACTTTAAGTGATGTGCTATCTACTTCTCTCCCATGTGCTGTTTCATGAGTCTTGGGAGACTTTCTGAACCTGGTATATGAGTGCTCTTACTGAACCAGAATTTGCTAACAATTTCCTTCCATTTGCACCTAGAGCCGTTTCATTTCTCAAGTTGCTGGAGCTCTTCTAATTGACCGACCACAGAACATGAGCCTGTTTCTGCAAGTTCCACTCAAGCACCTTTCCATGTGTACCCAAATTGAATATGCTCGTCTCATCAGCTCCAGAATGAACCTTATCGACAAATAAACGTGCAACTAAGTCCTTTGATTCCAAGGAGTCCGCAAGGTTAGCTTTCAGAAACGATGGAGAGATGATATTATCAAGTGACCGAATCCCTCGCAACAAATGTCAAACATGGGTAGTGTATCGAGATAGTGTCTCATGGAAGCAGGTCGAGTCTCATTAAATGATAAATTGAACTTGGAAAATCGATCGTAACAATGCAAAATGCACCATCAGGTCGTTGAAAAACTTGGACTATCAAAGGACAATATCACGACTCTAGAAAGACAAAAATCAAAAATTATAGAACTAAAATAAATTCTCTAAAAAAATTTTCAAATGACCCCAAAATGAAATTAATAAAGAAATTCTCAATTCCAGATTGAATTTTTTAGAATTTATTTGGCCAAAATGAAGAGAAAATTAAAATAAAAATACTGACTATTTATTCACATTTTTATGGCCTCAAATGCTATTTTTATTAATTTTCAAGCACTTTTTCTATTTTCCAAAAATAAAAAATGCGAAAAATATGAAAAATTATTTTTTTGCTCAAAATTGGTTCCCTAGGCTTGGCCAAGGTCCTCAAAGTTGATTTTTCAATTTTATGAATTTTTATGGACTTTCTATTAATTTTCGAAAATAAAAATACCGAAAAATACTGAAAATATGAAAAATCCTTTTTTGGTCAAAATTGGTTCCCTAGGCTTGGCCAAAGTCCCCGAAGTTAATTTTTCAATTTTATGAATTTTTACGAATTTTCTATTAATTTTAAAAGAGAAAAAGATGATTAAAAATCAGGTGTCAACACTCCTTATGTAATTTCTACAAATATTTCATATATTAAAGCAATTATAGGAATTTTCAACATTTTGTTGTATAAGTTTGAATTTTTAGAAAGTTAAAAAAAAATGGATTGCAATTTTCTTTCTTTCTTTCTTTCTTTTTTCTTTTAAAAATAAACCGTTTCAACTTTTTTCTTCAACCATCTTCAACGCCCATTGAAGGCTATTATGGTAAGAATTATTTCAATCTCTTTATGTGAATCTTTTAACATAATGTTCCACATATGGTGTAACGACTATGGTTTGTTCAAGAGAATGAAACATAAAAGTTACTAATTCTACACTATAATTTTAGGAATCGTAATTTACATAACACACGTGCTCGCAGGTCTCTATCTAGTTTTGCTAATGGCGACGTCGATTTCTCTTACTTTGTGGGGCTTCCTAAATTGAGATTGTTGTTCACATTATGCCATTAGTAACAACAATACCATTAGAGCATCACTACATAAAATTATGTACAGACATGGTTGTTAATAGTATTTGCTTGTCCCTCAAGGTTTACTAGTCTCGTTGGATTGCCTGGAAATCGGAAGGAACTGAGAACCGCTCACCCCTAATATGTTTTGCTATTGAAGGGACCCACGACCATTAACATAACTACGTTTGCAAGGTTAGTAAGTCGATGGATGAAGGACGCGATTTTCATGAGAAATGCTGTAAGGCTCCGTTTATTTCACGAAAAAAATTTCTTTGAAAAATATTTTCTTCAATTTCTAGCATTCGTAGGTTGGAAAATATATGATTAAAGAAAATAAGAAAACTTGCAAAAAATGGCCCGAAGTGGCTTCATTTTCTCAAATAAGGGCATGAATTTGATCTTTTTCAAATAATAACTTAAAGTACCTTCATTGTCTCAAATAAGGGTCTAAAATGTATATTTTTCAAATAAGGGTTGAAGTGACCTTATCGATCTCAAAAAAGGGCATGACTCACTAATTAATGGGGCATTCTGGTCATTTAACTTTGTTATTACTTATTTTTCCTTTTTTATTTTTTTAGAAATTAAAAAATTGAAACTGAAAAAAAAAAACACACGCACGCGCACACACAAAGGAAGGAGGGGGCTGCCCTCCTGCCTGTAGCCGCTATCCTCCACGCCGTTGGAGCGACAGCCATTGCCGTTGGGGTCATCGGCTCCTCGGCGACGGGTGGCGACCCTCGCCCAAATCTGGCAGAGGGTTATAGCCCTCTTCTACCTCTGGCAAGGGCCACCACGCCCTCGCCACTAATCAATGGGGTCGTCGACTAGTGCCTCGACCCCAATGGCAATGGTTGCTCTAGTGTGGCGGCGGCCACGAGTGGGAGGACAACCTCCTCTTGCTTGTGTTCTTCTTCTTTTTTTCTCTCTTTAGTTTTATTTTTTTTAAAATAATTTAATTTAACTAATAAAATTAAGTTAAAATTACATTTTTGACAAAAATGGCCTTAATCGGCTAGAAAATTTGGCCGGTCGGCGAGATCAGGTCCTTATTTGAAACAACCATAGCCAATTTAGGCTCTTATTTGAAATAAGATGTACTTCGGGCCCTCATCTGAAAATAAGAGCACTTGGAGTTCTTTTTTGAAATTTTCCATAGAAAATATTTTTCTAAAATTGGGAAAAATATTTTCCATTTTTTAAAAGCGAAGATTATTTTCCTCTGGTTCTCACGCGTGCTCTTGTCCTCTTCCTCAAGTCGAAATCCCCCCCCCCTCTCTCTCACTCCTCTCGATTTATCTCTCTAAAATCTCTTCACTCCAACTGTCACTCTCCTTGATCCCTCCCAAACCCTTTCGATTATAGACAGGTCCTCCACAACCAGTCGTTCTTAGCTCTCTCTCTCTCTCTCTCTCTCTCTCTCTACCTTGCCTCAAAACCCTAGCTTTGCAAGGAGTGGCCAAATCCATGCCATCTTGCCCAACATCCAACCATCGAGCCTCACCGGATCTAGAGGAGTTGAGGCTCGAGCTCAATTCTGGGGAGCTTGCCTCGCCTCCTTGACAACCATGGGCGAGCTCTCCAAATTTGGCGAGGCGAGGCTTTGCCGGCCTCAATTGAGGCCAGTTGTCACCGGCCTAGCCAATGAGCTCTCTTACGGCCCATCAGTGACTAAACGAGCTGCTTAGTTTGATGGGGGATTTCGCTAGGGCAGAGTCGAAGGTGGATTGGAAGGAATTACTGGAATAGAAATAAATAAAAACATAAAAAAAAGAGAAAAAAGATAAATAATTAAAACATTAAAACATTAAAAAAATAAAATGAATAGAAAAAAAATTAATGAAAGGAGTATACAGAGGAAAATCAAATCCAATTTTTTTTTATCAAATAACAGAAAATATTTTCCGAGCCTTTTTCATATTTCAGCCAAACACAAAAAAATATAGTCATTTCCCCGAAAATTGACTTCTCGAAAAAATATCTTCCAGAAGTGACTTATTTTTCGTGAGACAAACGGAGCCTAAAAAGTAGAATATTCTACATCTCTTATGAATTTTAACCGGCGTTTTCCGTGGCACTTGCAAATTGTTCTATGACTTTAGACGTACTATTTATCTTCTTTTTCTTCATTTACCGAACTTCAAATAGATGGAAATATAACTCCGAATCAAAATTCCTAACCGGACAACCACGTGACAAATAAGACTGGGGAATAATTGCTGCTTGTGCACAGGCAAATGCGTGAGCTGGCACGAGTAGAGCCGTCAATATGGGTCAAAGACCCATATTTGACCCATATTTTGTATAAAATGGGTCTTATATGGGTCATTAACATTTAAAGGACTCACTAAAAATGGGTCCAAAAGGTTGAAGTGAAATTAAATGGGTCAAAATTGGGCCACGCATGAAACCCATTTTCGACCCATATTGGACCCATTTTCGACCCATAACTCTCACAAATTACAAATGGACCTAGAGCCTTTCCGTTTGTTTCACGGAAAATGTGATACTTTCGGAAATCATTTTTTAGGAAGTCATTTTTCAAGAAAATAATAATATTTTTCGATGTTTGATTAATACTTAAAAATAAACTGGAAAATAATTTTCGTCGTTTGTTATGGAATTGATTTTCGGGGACCGACGGTGGCAGCGGCCGGCGATTGGCCGCGGCGGCGACGGGTGGCCGCGGAGACCGGCGGCCGGCCGCGGAGACCGGCCGCTGAGACCGGCCTTGGCGACCGAAGGCCGGCCGCAGCGACCGAAGGCCGGCCGCAGCGACCGAAGGCCAGCCTCGGCGACTGGCCGAGGCGACCTCCGGCCGGCCTCGGCGACCGGCCGAGGCTACCTACGACCGGCCGCGCCGACCGGCCGAGGCCACCTCCGGCCCGGCCTCTCCAAACCGGCCTCGGCCACCTCCGGCCGACCTCGGAGACCGGCCTCGGCCACCGCGGCCGGCGCAGCGACCGGCCGAGGCCACCGCAGGCCGGCCGCGGCGACCGGCGGCAGCAACCATCAGTGGCAACCCGTCGCCGCCGACCGCCGCCACTCGCCGTTGGCTGGAGAAAAATGAAAGAAAAAATGAAAGCAAAAAAAAATAGGTTAAATTAGTTATATAATTTTTCTTAAAATATTAGTGTGATTGGGCAATATGGGTCAAAATGGGTCAGGTTGGGTATGGGTGGTTGCGGGTTGGGTCGGGTATGGGTCATGAATCTGGGTCAAAATGGGTTAGACGGGTCAATATGGGTCGGACCATATTCGACCCGACCCGACCCGACCCATTTGACACCTCTAGCACGAGAATGGCTCCCACCGAAGGGGGGGAAAGGAAAAGTCCAAGTCACGAGTCGTTGAACGGGGCCTCGCCTTGGGATGTCATCTTCGTACGCACGTCATCCATGACCCAGTCCCTTTCGAAAGCTTTCCCCATTTCTCACCCACGCGCATCCACTTGGAAACAACTGATAAGGTTGTTTTTGTCCCCGAGCTTCGCAACTTGCCTCCAGGACACGACAGTGTGAAGACCGAACTTTCGGGCCACCTCGGCGAGGTCATCCATGGGGTCGGCGACTCCCGACCCTAGGTCGTGACTCCGCAGGGACCTCTGGTTGGGGGCCGCCAGCTCGGAGATGCAGGCGAGGCACGGCCGTGGGGTCGGGCGGTAGGTGAGGCTTGAGTTAGGGTTAGGATATTTCCAAAAGAATTCTAGTGTGTGGGTCGCGAATCACCCTTTTTACGCTCCAAATTATCGAAAGGGCTATACCTCTTGGATTTAGTGCAGTTGAAAGTTGAAAGCAGTCAGCATCTTCTTCTCCATCTACAGCCTTTTCACATTGCCTTTTTGACCAAATCCCATCAGCTTTTTTCCTTCTGCCCTGTCTACCTCGGATTCATCACCTCTCTCTCTCCCTCTCTACGCGCTTCGCAAGAACAGCGGTGAAACTCATTGTTGCTCCAATGAGCTCGTGCCCGCCATTCACAGAATGAACCGACCTTTCGAACATCAATGAGGGGAGGCTAAACAAAAGGCGAACTTTTACACTGCAAGAGACAGATCCAAGTAAAAATCTTCAAGAAAAGCTAATTGGGGAACAAAATCTTTAGACCCTCCAAGTAAAATCTTCAGGATTACATCCAGTTTCAGCGACCGAAATCTCTCCCCAGAAAAAGATTCGCATCCCATTCTATTCCTTCCGTATGTACAATTACAAATTTTGAATCTGCTCCATCTACAAATAAATTAAATCATCTTCCCACTCATCACGACTTAAACCCCATAAAAAAAAAAAGAGAGAAGGAAAAGAAAGATAAAGGAATTCGTTCCGACTTCAAATTCTAATCCTCCATGACCCAAGATCTTCTGCTGCGCCTCCTGACAAACCTCCCGATCACTGAATTCGAGCTCGAAACGCTCCGAGTCCTCCTCATCAACCCAGAATCGTGCTCCGGTAATTGTTCCTTGATCTCCCGAAGAGATTCATGATATTCCTCACCAACCTCCCGAACCCGCCTCTGTCTCTGTTCCTGCTCCTCCTCAGCCCCCAGTACACGCTCCTCGGAGCCCCGTTCTCGAACCCGCCGTCATTTCGTGAAAACCGCGGGCAGCTCCAATTCCCTCTCCCTGTCGGCTCCGCCGCCTCTCCTGAAGCTCCCCACCGCGAATCCCCCTCCGGGAGCCTCCATATCGTCATCCCCACCGCCTCCTGGTCCGTAGCCGAGGCGTCCTCCGGCGCCGGCGGCAGCTCGTGGCGGCACACTGGGCACGAGTTCCGCACCCGCGAGCCATGCCAACGATGCAGTCGGAGTGGTACACGTGCTTTGCACGGCATCTCCTCGCCTCCTCCGAGTCCGAACGCGTTCCTTGCAGACGGCGCAAGCTGCACCTCGCGACGAACGTGGGCCAGGAAGCCGATCTCGACGTCGTCGGCATCGACTCAACTGCGGCCCTGGACGCGGGCGGGTTCTCGGACCGACCGAGCCCGATCACGGCCAGTCCAGCTGCGCGAGCTGCCTCAAGCAGCGGTTCAAACCCCCGAGCCCATTAGGAACTCCGACATCGTCGCCGGCAGCGGCCGGAGGCCCGCACCGGCCCCGTCGTCGTAATAGAGCTCGAAGGCGCTTGTCTCAGCGTCGGGGCGAGGCCGGGTCCCGCGCAGGACGATGCCGGGATTAACGGCGACCGGTCGCCGCCCACCGCCGTTGGCCCTCCTCCGCCGAGGCCTGA
Source organism: Psidium friedrichsthalianum (assembly GCA_019149425.1). Taxonomy (NCBI): domain Eukaryota; kingdom Viridiplantae; phylum Streptophyta; class Magnoliopsida; order Myrtales; family Myrtaceae; genus Psidium; species Psidium friedrichsthalianum. The sequence continues at coordinate 9,933 of JAGVVM010008911.1, forward strand.
CGCTAACGTCGCGATCCGGATGAGGATCATCTTCGGACAGAGAATCCAATCGGCGGCGCGGATTGACCGAAGGATGACGGCCTGCAACGCCGCCCCCGCTTCCATTTCTTCGATGAACCCGCCGTCGCAGTAGGGGCAGGAGACAGACCCATCGAGGTCGCCGGCGCGAGGCAGGGCGGTGACGAGGCGGACGCAGCTGTAGCACCAATACGTCGCCGTCGAGACTGGCATGGTCGTCCGCCTGATTAGGTTTGTTTCAGATCCGGTGGTGGTGGTGGTGGTTGGTGGCGGGAGGCATGGATGCCAGAGAGAGAGTCGAATATGATCTGGAAGAATTATGACTTATGACTATGAGATGAGGAAGATGGAAGGCGGCCTTTTAAGGGCGCAGTAACGGCGTTAGGGGTGGAGTAACGGCGTCCAACGCGGTCGGTGGGAAAATGGTTTTTGATTTTTCCTTGTACGGGAATGAAAAGACGCAGAGCGCGTCGGAGGGGTGACAGAGGAGTTCGTTGACTTGACGTCTGAGACGCCGAGTTTGAATTCGAAATAGCAGCCACAGTCACACGCCGCACGCGCACCCCGGGACGCGCCGGAGGAAGATTCCTCTCGCGAGGCTCCCTGGCCCGTCCAATTCCGTCTCAGCCAATAAAAAAAGGGGCACCTTACTTTTCAAATCGGTTCGCATTAAAAAATCTTGCCGACTTATTCGGCTAATTTTACCAAGTCATACAAATCTCCCTTCAAATTCACGCGATCGAGTTACCGGATTCGATTTTTTCAAGCATCGAATGACGATGCTGGACGGAATGTGTCCTATTTTCTTGACAAAATAGGATAATATATATTTTATTATATCCTATATTGGGTAGATGTCCATAACAAGATAAAGGGGATATAGCATGAATAAAAATATCCTAAGAAAGACCGCATGATATATCTGGATAGGTTTTTCAAGATAACAGACAAGAGGAGAACCATGCTTTTTTCACAACTACTGCCTCTGCTCCGCATCGGGCCACCTCTCCTGCGGGAATGGTCGTCAAAGTGTAGCCACCTTCTAGCAACGCCAGGCTAGGGTCTCCAATAGCAAAATCGAGTATCATCATGACCTCATTCTTTAATCAATAGTTTGGCGTCATATGAGATTGCGTCCCTCGTTCTTTAATTATTCGAACCTTTCCAACATTTGAAAGGAGTCTCGACATGTTATGAAAAGTTTGATGTTGATTATCGACTTTCAAGATAGCTCCCTTGGACGACCTGCTTTAATGCATCTTAACTTGTGAAAAGAGGTTGAATAATTTCATTTTTCAACACTCGTTTACTCACTCAACAAGACACGAGTAAGGCTAGTGGGTCATTTTCAAAGATTTGACTCCAATCAAGATCCCTTTTACTGGATCTACTCGATCGATGTCGTGGCCGAATATAAATGGCACAAAGGTCTGCCTAACAATAACTCACTTATTAAAACGCATTACTAATTAATTCCTAAAACATTCTGATGTTTGGCAAAATAGAGTCAACATCAACCACGTCTTACCTCACTTATTCTACATTATATCCGCAATACACCAAATAGTAGATAGGATGTGATAAAAATCCTTCAATTTCTTCACTTATTTTATCTAGTCCTATCCTGATTAAAAATCTAGATTACCAAACGAGGCCTTAACATTTCAGAAAAAAAAACCTCGGCATTTTGCGTATTGTATTCTCTATTAGTTTTAAAAGGATAAGTACACAATGAGTGGTAAAATATTACGAGCATTCGATTGAGTATTAAAATATTTAAGAAGCGTGATCAAGTCATAAAATTATTGAATTAATGAAATTAAGTATTTATGTTAATTCCGTCCAATTTGATTAAAAAAATACAGGCAAGATTTTCTTTTCTTTTCTCTCTTGGCATTGACATTGACTAAAGCATGAAGTATACGACTGCAACAGTGTTGTTTCAAATCCAAATCCTAATTTTTTACCCCAAATCTTAGTTAAAATCGATCCATAAAATAAAAATGCTAATTTTTTTTAAAAGAACAAATTAGGAAAAAACAGAAGAAGCTAGTGTCACGGGCCGGTGTTTCGACCACGACCGTGCGGTGACTCGGGTGTCGCGGATGTGTGTTTTACTCAAATCAAGCCTTGGCCCGGGATCGATCACTGGCTCACAAATTACTCGAACGTGGCAAGGCAAAGTGGGAACCGAGAGAGAAAGTGCAGAACCGAGAGAGAGATCATGCAGAACCGAGAGAGGGATCGGCAGGATGTTCCGCTTGAAAACCAAATATTCAAGGTGTGTTCTTACAAGGGCTCACGCCCAAGACATATACAAGAAGGCTCGTAGCCTTTTGAGACATCTATTATTCACATCACTTTGTGGACTTTGGTGTTGATTAGATGACTTGGAGTTCCAAGAAGTCCACTAGGACAGTAGCTGGTATGACCTTCAAGTCTTGGCCAGGAAGCAGCCACATTACTCGCCTTGCTCAATCGCTGGGTCGAGACTGCATGATGCGTGCATTGGTCACTTGCTCATGTCGCATGGTTCACGCATCGTGCACATATCATTTATGCATCATCCAGGGATCGGCCATGCATCATCCAAGGATTGCTCATGCATCGTACATGGATCGTTTAGTCCGTTCATCTTGTATCATTCCAGTATCGACCGCGCGGCTACTCTATATCATGCATGGATTGACTGCTTGGCTATCTTGTATCGAGCACCCATCAAGTCTGCATTGAGCACCCGTCAACTTTGCATCATTCGCGGGTTAATCAGCTAGTTTCAAGTTGATTCGTGACACGGCTCGTGGATCGATTATTCAGCTGAGCGAGATTGATCACGATTGATCCTCGTAGCTGATCACGACTTGATTTGTTGAATGCATCATTGCATGGTCAATCGCTTGTGTCACGGTCCATCCTCGAGCAAGGATTTTGCTAGACTGTCATACTAGTAATACGGACCGAGTGTTCCGTGACCCAAGGTGGGCAAGTTCTTCCGTACTTGTGTCCCATTAAGGGCGAAGCTTATGGGGTCATCACGATGAGTGAGCGTCGTAAGGGGAAAAAGACAGCTGGGTCGTGTGAGTGGCGTCAGGTGGGTTTGTACTATGAGTTCTAGGTTAAGTAAAATATATCCTTATGAACTCTAAAGGCGGGGTTGGCCTCCCGTGTACAAAATGGTCGAGAGCTGATGCCGCTCTCCTAATGAGGCCATGGCAAGTCGAAACCAATTGTTGCGCCTAAAGTATCCTGCCCGAGATGAGCTGAGCGTGGTATGATATAATACGGGAAATTTATTCGCCTAAGTATTCTATGGAACAACTATATGGGGGGAAGGCTAGTTAGCTTGGCTTGCTAGACGCCGCACGGGTTAATTTCGCGACTGAATGTGTCGACCGTGACACTAGGCTCTCACTTGCGGGGCAATGAAGGTTTGGATTGGGGTGTCCTAGCTGCCCCATCAATGAGGGCCTACACAGCCTCAATCAATTTTTTTTTATATAGTTTATTTTCTAATTTTGTAATCTACATTAAATAGGATTTGGGGTATTAAATAAAGATTTTGATCAAAACAACATTTTAGTCTCATGCTTCATGCTTAGTCAATTTCAATGCCATGTAGGAGAGAGAGACTTCATGCAGTCAAATTAGACGGAATTAATTTAATGACTTGATTGTACCATGTCAACGCGTTTTAAGACTCAATTGTAATTTTTTAAAATTTTAGCATTCAATCGCATTTTCGTGACAAACTCTACGATGTCTAGTGTATTTATCCTAAGTTCAAATGACACTATGCAAAGCGTAGAATAAAACAGAGTCCAAACAATTTAAACCTACTGCACTTGTTCCAATCCAATCACTAGCCTTTCAATTGTACCAAGTGAGTTTTCAACCTTTTCGGGACGACCGACGCCCATGCCAATTGATCAAAATTAGCTGTATGAATTATATTAATAAATTATTAAATGTTCGGGACTCAATCGGTACAATTAAAAGGCCTATGACTGAATAGGCGCAAGCGCGATACGTTTGGAAATTTTTTTTCTGTACTTTTCCGGAACAATTAACGAGCAGCGCCACGGGTTTATATTCCGTATCCTCTCTCCCTTGATCAAACCTCTCAGCCTGCAACAGCCTAATGGGGCAACCAGTTCGCCATAATGGGTCGGATCGACCGCCATCGGCACTGTGGCTTTTGCTTTGGAGCCTTTACGGAGTCTTCGATGGTCGTACGTTCGCCGTTGGATGTTTTTTTGTTCCAGAACAATGCTTGGCGGAGAGCACGAGTTCATGGCCGGTCTCTCACGCGCAAAAAGACGGCCTGACCCGCCACTTGCTTTTTGCCGCTTTATGACCTCTCTCCCGAAAAGACAAAATGATAGAGAAGCGCCTCCCGATGGTGATCTTGTTGGAGCAAAAGCAAAGATATCGCTCAATCTTTTTAAGGTTTGTTTCGCAAAAAAATATATAATTTACGAAATAATTTTTCAAAATATAATTATTTATATGTTTGAAGTAACGAGTCAACCAAAAATATTATCATTGCCGACAACGGTTTGTATTTAAATATTTAAATAATTAATCGATAAAAAATATTGTCATTATCGATAATAATTTGTGTCTAAAACATTTAGACATTTGCTTAAGCGATACATGCGGTTATTCTTTTTTTTAATTATTCATTTTTCACGAAACAAGCGGAGTCTAAGAATCTTGATCAAAAGGGCTATTATGAAAGGAAAACATACGCGAGCTATGAAATCGTTTTGTTAAGCCAATTGCTAGCTTGGGTCGGCGTGTCTAAGGGTAGAGCAATGACAAGACAACAACCTTGAAAAGGAGTGTGCTAGTTATACCACGTTTGCCCGATTTTGCCTTTAATATTTTTAACGCGTGGTTTCACATCGAGCTCGATAAAATCGATGATTAGTAGTTTTACATGATGCGACATTTATTTACTTAACTTACCAGCGTGGCTAACGAATTGGACTCAGAGAGATAAGAGTAGAACTATCTTCTTTGACGCGAAGACGGAAGACCTGTTAAGTTGACGATACAATTTTTGGCACATATTCACTCGATGCTCAATGCTCGAATAAATACCCTTTTCGACAATGCGACGAGAACATGGCCAACCTAAGGTTTCTAAGATATTTCAATTTATTTTCCATTGAGGAATAAATATCATTCTTTTTTTTTTTTGGTAAGCAGGAATAAATATCATTCTTTATCATTTATAATTTAGGATTATAGTTTCTTCGCGAAGCACAAATGCAGCTATGAAGTTGTGCTACTGATAGGAAGTTGCTTTCCAATTGGCATTAACAAATTTGACCAAAAGAGAGTCAAAATTAAAGTAATTGCACCTGGATCTTTTCTCTACAAGTCACTCAAATGTATTTGTTTATACGTCCAATTTACGTGTTTAATATTTCATTTGATACAGTCAAGATAAATTTTATCACATACAAAACAGATAATCGAAAGTCCGTTTTTTCTATTTTGAAGCAATATCTAACTTCTGTCATATATCCTTTTTTTTTTAAAAAAAAACTTTTAAGGATTTTTTTAACATAGTGCTTGGTGGGTGTCACGTTATCGCTACATGTCTTAAAAAAGTAATAAAATAAAATGCATCGGCATTTTTCGTTAACCTAATTTGACGTAATTAACGGAAGAACTTGATTTATATTGCAATAGATGGACCATAAATGGCTTGAATGGATTATATTAGTCGAGTTAAAAGTTTAAGGACCACATTGCACATTATGTTAAAATTCAGAGACCACATCGATCAATTAAAAGTTTATGGACTACATTATATATTAGATCAAAATTCAGAAGGCATTTGTGTTATTATCCCTTCATATATAGTGGGTCCAATTATTATATGAATTAATTATATTCAATAAATAGATCATAAAAGAATTTAAACACGACACAAGTGTTTAAACGAATCATAAATGACTTTACAACTTATTTAGACCTAAGCCATATCTAAGACTCTCTTTTTATTCTCTCTCGCTATCATTCGCTCTCACTCGCTCACGTCACATTCTCACATCAATTTGGATATTAATTTTTTTAAATTAAATTAAATATGAAAATACTTTAGAAATATGGATCGGATCGAGAATGGATCACTAAATTTATACTGCAATAGATGAATCATAAATGGATTAAATGAATTTATTTGGATCGAACTATTTATCATCTCACCCAAATCCGACTCGACCGGCTCCATTTGACGGGCCTAACCGAGGACGGCCCAATTCACGTCCAGTCCAAGTCTACGAAGAAGGATAGACAACAGAGAAGCTCGACATCTCACAACATAAGCAAATCACGGGAAGTAATGGCGGTGATGCACACGAGAGCTGCCAAACAAGCGCAACCGCCCTCTTCGTCGAATTATCAATCATCCCCATCCTCATCGATCCTTTGGCCGAACCCTCTCGGACCGTCCCTCGCCCTGACCCTCCCCTTCTTCCCGCCTTTCTTCTTCTTCCCCGCCTCTTCCTTGTCGAACTTCTCCCTCTCCCTCTTTTGCAAAAAGTCCGTCACCGCTATGTAGACCACCTATTCCAAGAATCGAACCAAAACACCCCCAATTCAACAACACCCACATCAGAAAAATCTCGACTTGAGCCAGTTCCTGCACGCGCAGCCACTCAACAAGACCAGAACATGGAAAAATGAAGCACTGGCCTGAAAGCCTGTATTAGCATTACCCCAATTGTGAGGATGGAGAGACCAACGAAGGCGATGAAGAGCAGGACTGAGACGATGCTGGACACGCCGTCGTCGCCGCCTGACGACACCATCTGCTGCGAGCTCTCCAGGGCATCTTCAGCAGCGGCACGGAGTCTCCAGCTTCCGGCCCTGGGGTTTCTCTCCGACGCTTTCACAGATGAGCCGCTTCTGACGGTCCTTTGGGAAGATTTAGAGAGTAGTGAAGAGGCCGCGGGCGAAGAGACAGCGGTGATTTTGAGAGGAGCGAAGGGTTCAGCTTGAAAATGGAGAGGTGGGGCGAGGAAGAAGATGCAAACATAGACGTGGCCATGGCACATCTGGTCATCTCTGCAACTTTCTTATCGGGACGCACAAAAGCACAAAGGTCGGGGCGGTCGAGACGGTCGAGCTACGACATCGCATGGTGTATTTGGGCCCTCCAGAAGCTTGGGCTTGCGGTCCAAACTTGAAGCTTGGGCTTTCTGAGAGAGGGAGGCTGTACGAGGACGAGCCCAGTGCCGGCGGTTCCAGACACGCCTTCACACATGTATCTATCCTAGACGACGCCTCGCCGGTGTCTCCGCCGGCGTCCCTCTTACCTCCTCCGCGAAGCTTCCCAGCCACGATCGAGTTGTCTTCTTTTCATGACTATGCAATACACACAATCTCTCTGCACAATCTGGTGCGACAAATGATAAAAAGTCATCGTAAAATCAGAACACTCTTAAAGACGGCAAGAAAGGAAGAAAAAAAGTTTCAACAAAACCCGTAAAGCGACATTCCAAAAATCGTTAAAACTTCAAGTAGGGGGGGTCATTGGGTTTGCATGCTTTTTATATGACTAGCGTGATATTTTTTTATCCGCTCGCCTCCCGCACGTGTTTCTTGCATTCTCGAGAACTTCCCCCGTGCCCCACCATGGCACGAAGCAGCTACACCAACATCACCCTAACCCATTGGTCGAAAGGCCGAAACAAAAATAGAAAAGGACCAAATTTAACTGAATTACCCAGACAGCCCTCCAAAAGCGCAACGCACTTCGCTTACGTGGCCACTCGCCGCGAATGGCACGCGACTTTAAGATGCCTTTCGTACCTCCCTCTGGGGCAACCCGGTATGGCGACCCGAATCGATCCGAATCCGGTCACCGGGACACCGGGATGACGGAGGGATGCGAGTGCGGCCCGCGAGTGGGAGTGGCGAAGAGAGGATCTAAAATATCTGCGCCAGTCGTCCACGTCGGCACGGTGAGGGTAACTGATCTGGATCGGACATTGCACTTTTCCTCCGAAAAGGGCAAAAAATAATTGTTGTTTAATAAATTTGTGGAACCCTCTGTCCTCTTTCCGACCAAAGATCTTTTCCTCTTCTCCCGATCAGTTCTCTCTCGGATCTACGACCAAAACGATCCCGGAGCTCCACAGTTGTAGGCTCGGATTCCGCCGTTCCAGGTCAATCTCAGAGCTCGAGCTTCTCCGCGACGGTAGCGAGGGTACGTGGTGGATTGGGGCGAGGAAGTGAAGATGAGCGAGTACGGCTGCGGCGTCGATGGCGGCGACGATCGGGTTTCCGAGTGGGAGGCCGGCCTTCCGAGCGCCGACGATCTGGCGCCGCTCGCGCAGCCGCTGATCTCGCCGGAGCTGGCGTCCGCGTTAGCTCACGCGGAGCTCCAGGACCCTCCTCGACGTCAGCCGCGCGTCGGAGAACACGCTGGCGGGCCTGCGCAGGCAGCGGACGCTGTCCCAGGGTTTCTCGCTCGAACAACGAGTTCCAGTCCTTCGTGGAGGAGGATCGGGAGCCGATGGTCGCGGAGGAGAACGGACGCGGACGGCTCCGAATTCGAGGAAGATTAGGAAGATTGACTCCGCCGAGGAGGCGGATTCGGCTATGAGGACGGAAAATTCGGCGGAGGATCCATCGGCGAAGGCGACGAAGACGGCCGCGGCTTGTCTGGACGCCCTCAATTGCACAAGCGGTTCGTGGAAGTGGTGGCGCACTAGGGATTAAGAACGGCGTGTCCGAAGAAGATATGAACTGATGAATGTCGAGGGATTGACCCGCTGAGAACGTCGCCAGCCACTTGCAGAAGTACAGGCTTTATTGAAGAGGATGCGGGGCGTCCCAGTGAAGGCCCGTCCCTCAGTCGGATCCGCTCTTCGCGTCCGACCCCGGTGCGCAGAGCTTGCACGAGACCACCGGAGGTGGAGGTGGGCACGGTAATGGGCACGCGGCCATGCCGATACCATATGGCGGGCCGCCTCATATGGCCGATGCCTGTTATTGGGCATATGCAAATGGGGAATCAGCAGGGGTTCAGTCGAATCCCTACATGTTACCGCAGATGGACTGGTCGGGAAATAGATGCGGATCGGTGTATCATATCAAACCCGGCCTTAATGATAATGTGATTGTTTTCCTGAATTACAATGGCGCTGATGGTTTGAGGTGAGATTCTTGCTTTCACAGTTATCCCTGTGACCCATCAAAATTTTTCCATTGCGCTATGATCGCGGCCCATCTACTAGCTCTGGTTTTGCAGGGTGATGTAGTGCTTTCTTACAGAGAAGTGGAACTTGCGATTTTTTTCCATTAACAAGCGTTTAATTTTCGTCGTCTCCATTTGCTTAATGTAACTATATAGACACGATTCGTTCGGGATTGACTCCGTTTGTCACTGTTCATATATCTAGAAACTCTGAGCCATTTGGAGTGGAGGGAGTGAAATTTGGGGTTAGAAACGAGTAAGAAAAATCTTTTGCATGTTAGGAAAGTTGGATCTCTCTTTGGCACTAGAGAAAGAGGAAGCCAGGCCACGCTGGCTGTTTAAGCCTTAATTCACATGGAAGAGTGATGGAGATAGGACAATCAATGATGAAGTGGCGTCGTGCTTTTGCTTGTTCGCTTCTTAAAACTTGAGCAGAGAACTGAATGAGATGAACTTTTCATCATCTGCTCTGACATTTTGGGTTAGTAGACGATGATGCCTCTTCTCATTGAAGTCACGTGGCTTATTTGATTAATGAAAATTTTGATATTGCCTTAATCTTCTCAAATAAAAAAAAAAAAAAAAACAATCTATTTGCCAGGTAGTCTTATTCTGGCCAAAAGGATTACTATAGAAGTTTTCTAATTGTTTGCTCTACAGACTGGTAGTAAATAAATTTGCGTAGGGGCGCGTGGTAAAGCGTAGTCCCGAACTAAATGGATTTGTGGCCTGTTACTTTGCATGCTCTGCTTGTATGAATTTCCTAGTTGGGACGTTCATCAAGTGCTTTGCAGGTAGGAAGCTGCCACTCATGTTACAAACATTCTACAATTCCGACTGAAACATGCCGGCTCTACTGTACGTTGAATGCTCGTATCTTGTATGACCTATCGTCCGCTTCCGAGAATGATACCTATAGGTGGAATACTAAGTTACCGTCACTCGTTAGCTAATTACTGGGTAGAAAAAGGAAAGAAGCTTGCACGGTCTCGCCCCACTCACAACTTTTTATCGCAACACGATGATTCTACACCAACCTTAGCTGATTGTGGGATTGAGTTGGTTCACATCCATTTGGAACAAGCACGTTAAAGATGACGAAAGTCAGCATATTCAAGCTTAAAGAACTTCTCTACCTTCTGGTGCGGGGTCCATTGAGATAATTAACGATCTTATGTCAGTGCAGCATGGAACGGAAGGGGTGGGATTGGAACTCTCATTACACGTGTCTCTTCCATCTTAATTACTGACGCACTTGACATGATATTGTCATTTTGGTTCAGAGGGTCATTCCTGTTGCAACCAAAAGAGTGCAATAGGAGGAGCGTGAACTGGACCATGAGTCGAGGCAAGATTACCTATTCAAGCTGTTACGGACTTTTCTATCCAGTGGCAAGAGGCTTCTCATAGATCCTTTCACATCCTTTCCAGCATTCATTGTCGAACAGTATCTCACTTGTGATTATGTTTCCGAAGGGAAATAATGAAGTCCAGGACGATTCTGCCTGCTGGAAATCCTAATGTGAAGTCCATGGTCAAAGAGACATGGGAAAGGAAACATACCTCTAGCTGATGAAAGGACTGAAAAAGGTAATTGTTCAGTGTTTGACTCGCAGCTAGTTTGAGAGACATGCTTCTAATTTAAAATGCTTCAAACCTCTTTTTGGTATCAGATGTCGCTCTTGATCGCTATATTGTTGAGAATCGTGGGCAAAACGGGTAATGAAGGAAGTCTTCGATGCAGCTCAGCCCTCCAAGTGTAGGGGAAGACCACGTCTCGTTTTGCTATCGCATCAACCACCATTAATATTCTACACATCCATCTACAAAATTGAACCAAAATAGCAAGTGGTCACAGTTTCAGAGTTTTAAGGTCCACAAATAAAAAGATATACACTCTAGTGGCTAACGAAATATCTTAACTTGTACTAAAATTTCCAACTCTAAACATCGCTGTCGGTATAGCTTATCATTGATGGCCTGTAGCTGTAGAACTGCAAAAGAATTGTATCTAAATGATATGAACAAGCCACAGCTAAGCAAGTAGAAAAATCTTCTACGTAAAATTGAGCATTACTGTAAACATTACAAATAGT
>JAGVVM010008913.1:0-20092 GCA_019149425.1 Psidium friedrichsthalianum
GTTATGATGAAAATTATTGCTCAATTAATGGTTGACTTTCACCAAAATCACGTGGGGCACTATTGTTTATTTTACCTAGCAAATTCAGTTGTGACATGTAGGACCTATATCACTAAGTTAGGTCTTTAGGGATGACCAACTTTTAAAATTTATGCAGAGACTTCATCCTTGAACATTATGGAGTGTTTTTTTGCTAAAGAGGAAATGATAGATATATAGAAAATAGAGATGTCCTGCAGCTTTCGTTTTCTATAAATTTATTAGAAAGTTTCCTCCAGAAGGACCACATAGAAGATCTACAGATGGCATCATTGGTGTGGTCGGACTTCTTGGAACAATTTGCAATAGTGAGCTTAGAGGGTAAAGTATCACTTACCCTTCTATCTAACTCGATTGTTCGATATTTCGAATCCCCTTTTCCACCTTCTAGACAAATCGATACTTAAAAATGCATTTTCCATTTCAAAGGTTCTTAGCCACGTATCTGGATGAAAATCCAATGCTTGAGGTCGTGTGCACAAACTCTAAGAGGGCATTTAGTCTCGAGGCATATGACAAAAACAGAGAAATTGATCTCCAAAATGTCGTTTATGCAAAATTAGTTGAACTTGACAAGACTGTTAGTGGTGAATTCCGTGTCATATGTCTTGAGAAAATAAGGTACGGAAGTGGTATTTTTTATTTTATAACATATAGTGTATGGAAGATCATTTACCTTGACCAACTTGATTGAGTTGTCAAAAGCATTTCCTCATTCATTTGAATTTAAGTTTTGACAGTCCATACTTTGGAGAGTTTGAAGGATGTGATCCTTGAACGGAACTGGCTTTACCTTATACTACCTTACCTTGGGGGAAATCCCTTGAGGCTTCATGGGATATGCAGTTACATGGTCGACATAGACATCAATCATTTGGCAATAAGAACAACTGAAGGCTTGGGACCTTAAGAAACATTGTTTTATTGGCTTTTTGGCAAGTTACAAGTTTATGACACCAGTGCCCCATGTTTGCATTGCTCATAGTGCTATATCACTGGACGATAGACTAGTACGAAAGGAGGGATTGATTTCTCTTGACTTTTGGTCTCTCTATTTATCCCTCCATTCTTCCAGATGTTTTAAGTAATTAAAAATTTTCTGTAACCAAGATCTAACCTAATTGAAATGGAAAGAGAAACGGAAGTTGGTTATTATTCATGATAGTATGTGATCAAGCTAAATATTCTTATTTACATTTTCTTTGTGATTGAGAAAGGAGTAAAGGGACATTTTGGATGCATAGTCTATCATTCTTCAACTTCATCATGGAAGTTTTTTCTTTGCTATAAAAGCTACTACAGCAGCAAGAATTCTTGTGGTTTGTTTCCTCCATTCATTTATAATCTTAAACAAGTCAATATTATGGCCCTAGGACTTGATTGCTAGTTCATGATTAGAGGAAATCTTCATTTATTGCCACAAGTTACCTTTTGACCATTTTGCCTCTTTAGGAAGCCAAACTTATTCTTTGCTGTTGTCACATCTAAAATTTAGATAAATTCTTTTCTCAGGATGTAGATTGAGAAGGCTATATCAGGACTTTTATAAGCTAAAGGACACGGCATACTAGGTTGTATGAGCACTCTCTAGGAAGCTCCTATGTTGGTGTCTGAAAAAGCGTCCCACATTCTCTGATACATGGTAAACTCTCACAACACACCAGCGACATGGGAGGTCAAACTCCCGACATGCTGTTACTCACGGGATCAATTTTGAAAATTGCCAATATTTTAGTAGTAAAATTAGAAATCTGTCCAAACCTGAAAGCCTTCACTTAATCACCCTAATTGCATAAACCCTAATCATTGTTTTCATGTCTCTCCTTAGCCTCTTGCAATTTTATGTTAAAGCACTGTCGCACAAAGCTATAAGACATGCATCTTGACAAGAATTAGGGCTGGCTTACTATTATGAGAGCGAGGTAACGAGTAAAGTCTATTGCTTAATTTTCACTAGTTTGGTTTTACCGTGCTACATTTCTTTGGTTAAATCTCCAGTGCCAACTCGGAACTAAACTAGTGACAATTAAGTAAGAGACTTTGCTCTCTACCTAATAACAGTGATCTCACATTTAAACCAATGACAATTAAGCAACATGCTTTGCCTGTTACCTCATAACAGTAAGCCAACTCTTGTTCTTGGCAAGATGCACGTGTTATGGCTTCTCGCGATAGTGATTTAACAAATAATGTGTACCCAATTTTGACTTCAAAGTTGCAAGGTCAATAGTTGATGAGATGAACAAATGTAGAGATGCACAATTAATGGCTTCGACTGTGACATTCTAAAATTCGACCCTTTTTCGAAATTTGAATAAAGAATGATTATTTCATAGATGCGCTATAAATGAATCTCACTCGAAACTGATCACTTCGGGATAACTAACCGAAAGGGAAAGGCTAGCTATGAATATAAGCATGTGGACCAAATGGTCGATACGCGTGACTCCTAAAAGCCACATGTTAGTTTGAGAATTTATTTAAAATTGTTATCTTATGAATGAGCCGGTGAATTGAGTTCCGAAATAGGACAATCGACTCTTATGAGTGTCACAGTTGTGAATTTGGACACTGTCTAGGAAAGCGTGAAATGGGCAGATTGGTCTCGGAATGCCAAGTAAAAAAGGGCAAAATTAAAAACTTCTATCTTGCTCTTGGTTTGAGCTAGAATCCATGGCATAAGGGTAGAAGTATTTTTAGCAAGATTAGAAAAATTTTTCGACGACGTTTTGTGTTTTTTCCAATCGCGGTTGAGCCAAATCAGCAGCGATTGAGCCCCTATCGATCTTGAAATTTTACGATTTTCGAGAAATGTCTCATCGGTCATCTTTTGGACAATTTGACTAGTTTGACCGAAATTATTGGTGACCAAACCCTTATCAGTCCAAAAATTCACTGATAGTCCGACGATTAGTCAATTCGTTTAGCTTTAAGTTGCTTGCGATAAATAGTAATTTCAATAATTGACCCTAGGAATAATATCTACTCTCTGCCTCTTTTCTTTTCTCTCTCTCACCAGCACATTCTCTCTCCCTTTTCTCTCTCTAGCTCTCGGATCTCTCTCTCTCGGCACCAGAATTCAGCCGCCAACTTCAACCGACCGCCGACAGAAATCCAACCATTGGATTTTTGTGATTTTTGAATATGTCGTAGTCCTATCCAAGATGAGTTCACAAGACTTTGTTTCACTCCGATCCGATGTGGTTTGATCTCCGTTCAAGCTATTTTATTTCGGTCAACGAATCTGTCTCAGATTTCTAGATTTTGATTTTGGTTCCTGTTGATATATATCAATCTCAGTTGTTCCTAAAACCCATATTCATGTCATAAACTTGTTGTGTAGCTCGATTTGGCCTCGATTTAGCCCTTGATCAGCCTCGATTTGGACTAAACCCACCGAAATCCGTCGTCGTCATCGCCGCCGTGCAGCGCCAGTCACTACCGCTTCTCAGTCACATCCTCAACCTTGTTTCAACTTCGTTTAGGTAAGTTAAACCTCTATACTTCACTCATGATGTTAGGCTTACCATAGATTAGCTCTAAAGACTGATACGTGAAAAATCGATTTAGAAAAATTTGCCGTAATCGGTGTATTTGAGAAAATTAAATTCTGTGGGGCTATTAATATGCTGTGGATTGGTGAAATATTGCTATCCATGTTTGAATAAGGCTGGTTGAGGTGGTTGATGTGTGTCCCGCATGGTTCGGGTACCGAAAAATAGATTTTTAAGACTTTATTCAAAAACGGGCCAAATAGTATTTTGAAAGTCACTGTTCACGACCAACGAACATTATTCATGTGCTGTCCAATTTGATTTTGGTTTGAAAATGACAATTTTTGTGGGTTCTGTGTTGTTCGAATACCGAAAAATATATTTTTGAGCATTTTATATAAAATCGAGCTCGAGCAATATTTTATATTACTATTCTAAATATTTGGGGGCCCGTGTTCGCATTCAAAATAATATTTGAGGATATTCCACAAATACTTGGAATTAATCATTTGGTTATTTTGGGTTCCACATGAGAAATTGGGCATTTTTAATAAAATTGTGCATTTGAAACAAATTGATTGGTTTGGCCATTGTGTCAGCTATGTGAATCAAAATATTTGGGCACGTGTTTCAAAAGGTGGCCTAACATACCTGGCCGACGATTTTGCCCAAATGAATTTGATTGGTTTTATTGCCTAAAATGCGAGTGCAATGGTTTTCGCATGTGTGATTGCATATCATATGTGACCTAGCGTAATATGTAGCCACTAGCGTAAAATGTAGCTATGGAAGATGGCCTTGAGGTGCCTATACGACACGAGGAATTAGAGAGATAAGTGTGCTGACCTGAGGTACCTATATAACACGGGTCGAGCCACAGTGTGCCTTGAGGCATTTGACGCGGGGTAGTTAGGGCGATAAGGTGCCAACCTGAGACGTTTCATACGCGGGTTGAGGTATAGACCTGAGGCGTCTATGACGCGGGATGGACTTGATGCACCTATACGACGTAGGTCAAATTAGCTTTCAAGTCGAGGCTCAAGATTGAGCGTGCATACATGAGTAATTGCTATGATCGTCCTGGATTTGACATGTTTTAATTGAAAGTTTAATTGCCTTTATTGAGCCATTAACTAGTCATGTTACTTTTGCGTTGTTTGGATTTTTTGTGGTCCCGGATTGGACCTGTTATAAGCGGTTTACTTGCTTGGCAACTCTTTGAACCTGTTTGAGGTAATCGAATCTGGCCTAGTGATTTTGAGTGTCTAAGTTGGGACCTGAGAGTTTGGTCTAGGTTTGTTTGGCGTCTTGAGGAGGGGATTAGGGGTTAGCTTGCTGAGATTTGTTCTCATAAGTGATTTCCCTACTTTCAGAACCTCGACCCCCACAATGAACGCAATACCAATAAGTTAGGGGATCTTGAAGGAAATCGAGACTACGACTCAGTCATTTTGGGATAGATGGAGGATGTACATAAGATATAAGAGTATCATATGGGTAGATGACTGAAATTTTGATTTGTGTATAAGCGACGTCATCCTATCGGTTGTATGTAAATATTATATATGAGATATAATATAAGGCTTAACTTGCTGTAAATGTTTAATATGAGATGTAATATAAGGCTTAACCGATTGAAGGAGCTCGTTTCCTTTGTCTAAGGAACTCTGAGGTTGTTTAGTTACGGCGAGTTTCCTAGGCCGTCATTTTCATGAACCATTCGATTATATAGGTATGCAGGGGTATCGCGAGACTCGTGGGATCGAGGCGTGACATTGACAAAAGATGAAAGCTCGACTTCAGTATCAATGCCAAGCCACTTTATCATATGAAGAGAAGTGATTAATCCGCCAAAGGCATTGTATGCACCTATGAGGACTTCCAAATAATCTAATATGGTTTTTGAGACCATCCATTGATGGCCCCGATCACAGCACTTTTTGTGTCTTTGATAGAAAGTTTCACATTGAGAGGAACTTCTGATGTGCCCACACCACAACGACAATGACAGGGGAATAGAGTGCACTACGAAAAGGTGAAAATCGAGCAAAGATTATGGATGTTGAGGATTGAGCACACGCAAAGGGAGACGTCGAAAACGATCTTTGTCTCTCCCTTTGCATTTCTCTCTCATCTAATTGAATGGATTCGAGTATATAAACGTAATTTTTTTCTTTCAAGGGAAGAAGATATTTTTGAGTTCAAAATAGGAATGCATCTCAAAAAACTCATTTTTTCGAGGAAAAATGGAATTCAAGAAGTTTCTACAAAATTCTTGCTCTTTTTCATCATCTTTTTAACGTCATTGATCATCATTGGAGGTGATTTCATCACTTCTCAAGCATACTCTGTATTGCTATGTTTATTTGATCGAAAGTCTTGAAGCACTTCATCTTCAGTTCAAATGTCGTCACTGGTGCTAATCTTACCAAGTAAAGCATTATGAGATTTCCTCGTGATTTCAACTGAAAATCATGGCTAAGAACTCTTCCTTGTTGAGTGCATCCTCTGTTTGGGTTCTTTCGTAGCCAATAAGCACAAGCATCGCGACCTAACTTTGGATTTCCTCTTCGTCGCGTGTACAAGGGGGTTGATGAACAAGAAGAACCAGAGTTTAGAGGTGTTTCTCAAAGGTGGGCCAACGGCTCTCTCGAGCTCATACTATGTGTGACATTGTATTTCTCTTTAAGTTTGATTAGCCTCACTACTTGCCTTTTTGGGGTCAGCTAGAAACCAAACTAGGCACAAGAATTTTATCTCGTTTCTTATGCAATTAGAGATATTCAAAGTCCCTGGATTTGATAAGCTAGTTATTTAATTAGTGTCCTTTTTGTACCTATAACTCAATAGGATTGTTCATCTAAGTGATCATGTGTGTTTTTTTCAGTTATTCTACTAAAGATATTGAAGTCGCTAGCTGTCCATGCAAATGTTCTTTTGGGATTTATTATGTTCTTGAAGGTGGTCCAAATAGCCTACAAAGGGAAAAGAAATAAGCAATTTATTTAGAGTAAGTGAATAGAACATCCAAGTATCAAAAGCTTAAAATAAAAATGCAAATATGAAAACCCTATACTAGTTGAGCAAAGAATAGTACATAGCATTGTTATAAGCCATATGCTTGACCCTATACTAAGTCGGGCAAACAAATACATTGCCTTGTTATAAGGCTTGGGACATGAATCCCTTAAGCTTGAGATTAGAGACTAATTCTAATCCCATAAGCTTGAGATGTACGAGGAAAGAAAGTGTAAATGAAAGAGGCAAAGGGATAACTAGCGAAAGCATGAATCCATGTTTGGATATGACGGACTGAGAAACGGACTGAAAAAGAAATAGAGGAACTAAAAGTAACACAAAATATAGAAACGAAAATATAACAAATTAATTAAAAATAAAAAATTATATGTAAGTTCAAGTCTTAGGTAGGTAGTAGAATCTTTGCAATAATTTTAATAGAATTCCAATTAGTTTAGGTTTACATAGTTTAGGAAATTCCAGTTCTTGTTTTAGGACAATTTGCTTTGTAGCTTTATTTTCCTTAGAAAAAAAAATAAGGAATACTGAAATATAGAAAATGCCAAAAAAAATTTAAATAAGAAAATAATATGTTGTAGTGGTTGTGATTAGGAGGTTGATTGGCTATACCGACGACATGAATCAATCTTTCCAGAAGGACTGATTTCGCAATTTGTCTAAGTTCCTTGTTGGTCAATTCTTTTACGTGAGCATTCTAATGCTTTCATTGATTGTGATGCATGAATGAACGACATGAGATGATTAAGGTAAGTTTATGATTTGGACGCTCGATGGAGCTTGATCATAGACTCCTTTTTTTAATATATTATTGCCTGAGTTGGTGTTCTTGCAAAATTGGAAGCGTTGCCATTGATTATCAAATGACATCAGGACGCTAGGGTAGAGAAACTTCCGTTGGATGATGTACCGCAAATTGTTGGATGCCAAAAGAAAAAACACCGGAACACGCCTTACTAGCAAGGCAAGAGGAGGTGCCACCGTACTGGCCACGTGGCCAGCTAGTAGCCCATGCAGCGGCCTCCCATTGGCCGCCATGTGAGGCAGTTTGGAGGGGCGATATGAACCGCCCCTCCCCCTCATTGTCTCCCTCTCTCTAATCCCCTATAAATAGGGGTAAGGGGCCAAGGTTCAACAGGTTAGAAACTTGTGAGAGTCACGTATATACGTGCTAGATTTCTTGAGAAAGTGAGCTTGAGAATCAACAGATTCGGATAACAAAGGTTGTGTTTCCATTGGTTGAAAACAAAGGATTCGGATTGAGACGCCGCGAGTATTACTAGCATAATTCGAGGGCCGTTTCTCTGAATCTCCATCTTCCAAGTCACACAGGTATCGGGATGTGTCTAAACTAGAGGCCCCAATACCTCTTGGGCTCGAGGATAGAGAAGTAGAGTCGCAACCAACCTCTGTTATCCAGGTACGTTTCTAAAGTTGTTTTAGAAAGTTCATTTTTCGATTAAAGTATACGAGGATTTCTAAGACGATCTAGGATGCCATTTGAATTTATTTTCTTCTGCTGTGTGTATGACATGTTTTCATATATGTAATGAGCACCCGGGGATCACTAGAAACCCAACAAGTGGTATCAGAGCCACGCTTAGAACTCCCGTATACTTGGTTGATTCGATTTTTGACGATATTTGGAATATCGTCTCGGGTCTTCGAAATTGATTTCAAAACTTGATGGACCCAACCCCACGCATGTCTAGACTTGACATAGGGCCCTGAGAATCATTGAAGGACCTCGAACGGGTAGTAGGACTGCCCATGTCTCACGGCCAGAGGCGAAAATCGCCAATGGTCGTGAGGGTCAAAGGGGGCCACCGCCTTTGATCAGGGGCGTGTGCAGTAATTTTGCAAAATTAAATTGTTTAGCTTTGCAAAAGACTAACCAAATCAATTTGATAAAAAAAACGTTCAAACGAATTCGGAATGAGCTAAAATTTAGTTGAGCACTCACAAATGGGCCTTTGACCAAAAGTCTGGCCTTTGACAATGAGCTGTGATGGATTTTGGCATTCTGGGGTCCTCTGGACACATTTCTTTAATTACTTAAACATCTGGAAGATTGGAGGGAGAAATAGAGAGACCATAAGCCAAGAGAAATCAATCCATCCTCTCGTACTAGTCTATCGTCTAGTGATATAGCACTATGAGCAATGCAGACATAGGGCTCTGGTGTCATAAACTTGCAACTTGCCAAAAAGCCAGTAAAACAATGTTTCTGGAAGTCCCAAGCCTTCAGTTGTTCTTATTGCCAAATGATCGATATCTATGTCGACCATGTTAACTGCATATCCCATGAAGCCTAAAGGGATTTCTCCCCAAGGTAAGGTAGGATAAGGCAAAGCCAGTTCCCTCTAAGGATCACAGCCTTCCAACTCTCCAAAATATGGATTGCCAATTAAATTCAAATGAATGAGGAAATGCCATCTCTAGATCTTCTATGTGGTCCTTCTGGAGGAAACTCTCTAATAAATTTACAGAAAACAAAAGCTGTAGGGCCATCTCTATTTTCTATATGTCTATCATTTCCTCTTTGGCAAAAAAGTAGTCCATAATGTTCAAGGATGAAGTTTCTACATAAACTTTAAAAATTGGCCATCCTTAAAGACCTAACTTAGTGATATAAGTCCTACTTGTCACAACTGAATTTGCTAGGTAAAATGAACAATAGCACACCACATGATTTTGGTGAAAGTCAACCATTAACTGAGCAGTAATTTTCATCATAACTTGATTTAGATCTAAATATTTTGTACATCAGAATGAATGGCAAATCGTCCTTTGAAAAGTATCAGTTTCTCTCATCTAATATAGAGCAATTTTTTGGTGGAGTTTGGAGGTGCTTCATCTTTGTTAATATTATTCTTGAAGGACAATTGGTTTTCATAAATGCATGCAACAATTTTTTGTGATGACACACACTTCTTTGTCCTTGTGATCTTGTCAATAAATTGGAAAGTCTAAAGAGCATCAATCCATGTTTCAATATGACGAATGTGTTATCATCTTTGTCTCTAGACGCGAGAACTTGAAGCTTTTTAAAGTACGCTTTGCCATTCAATTTGATGTACCAAAACTTTAGATCTGAATCAAGTTAGGATGAAAATTATTGCTTAGTTAATGGTTACTTTTCACCAAAATCATGTGGGGCACTATTGTTTATTTTACCAAGCAAAATTAGTTGTGACAAGTAGGACCTATATCACTATGTACCAAAAACTTTAGATCTGAATCAAGTTAGGATGAAAATTATTGCTCAGTTAATGGTTACTTTTCACCAAAATCATGTGGGGGCACTATTGTTTATTTTACCAAGCAAATTAGTTGTGACAAGTAGGACCTACCTATATCACTATGTTGGGTCTTTGGGGATGACCAACTTTTACAATTTACCCAAAGACTTCCTCTTTGAACATTATGGACTACTTTTCACGAAAGAGGAAATGATAGACACGATAGAAAATAGAGATGGCTCGATAGCTTCTGTTCCCTATAAACTTATTAGAAAGTTTTTCTTCAAAAAGACCACCTAGAAGATCTAGAGATGGCATCATTGGTGTGGTCGAACTTCTTGGAACAATTTGCAATATTAAGCTTAGCAGGTAAAGTATCATTACCCTTCTATCTGACCCACTTGTTTGATGTTTTGAATCCCAATTTTCCACCTTTTAGACAAATCGATACTTAAAAATGCATTTTCCATTTTAGAGGATCTTAGCCAAGTATCTAGATGAAGATCAAATGCTTGGGATCATGTGTACAAACTTTGAGAGGCATCTAGTCTTGAGACATATGACAAAAAGGGCGAAGTTGATCTCCAAAATGTTGTTTATTCAAAAGCAGCTGAACTTGGAAAGACTATTAGTGGTGAATTCCATATCATAGTCTTGAGGAAATAAGGTACAAAAGTGGTATTTAATTTGATAATATTCAATGTTATGGAAGATCATATACCTTGACCAACTTAATTGAGTTGTCAAAAGCATTTTCTCATTCGTCTGAATTTAACTTTTGATAGCCCACACAAAGGAGAGTTTGAAGGTTGTGATCCCTCAAAGGAAACTGGCTTTGCCTTATCCTACCTTACCTATTAGAGAAATCCCTCTAGGCTTCACGGGATATGCAGTTAAAATGGTCAACATAGACATCGATTATTTAGTAATAAGAACAATCGAAGGCCTAGGTCTTCAAGAAACACTAGTTTGTTGGCTTTTTGGCAAGTTACAGGTTTTTGACACTAGAGCTTACGTTTGCATTGATCATAGTGCTGTATCACTAGATGACAAACTGATACGAGAGCACAAATTAATTTCTCTTGCTTATGATATCTCTATTTCTCCCTGCAATCTTGCATATGCTTTATGATTAGAAAAATTTTATGACCAAGATCAGACCTAACTGAAAGAAAACATAAATGGAAGTTGGATACTATTCACGATAGAATGTGAAGCTAATATTCTTCTTTACACTTCCTTTGAGATTAAGAAAGGAGTGAGGGATATTTTATATGCATAGTCTATCATTCTTCAAATGATTGAGCAAGTTTTTTCTCTGCTGTAAAAGTAGCAGCAGCAAGAATCCTGTGGGTTATATCTTCCATTCGTTATAATCTTAAACAAGTTTCACCACACATACTAACTGCTTTGTTGATTATTATGGCTCTTGAGATCTGATTGCTAGTTCATGTTTAGGGAAGGAATGGAATCTCCATTTACTACCACAAGTGCCCTTTTTACCATTTTTCCTCTTTAGGGAGGGCAAAATAAGATGGTCTTCACTTTTGTAAATGAAGTAACAGTTGCTGCCATAGCTATAGGGACTTGTCGTGTACTTTGCCTAGTGGACATGTAATGGTGTTATCAAACTGTTTGTATTATGAAAGAGCTGTACGAAACATATATCTGTATCTCGTCGTGAACCCTAGGAGGAAGAATCTTTTAATTTCTTTCGGAATCCCTCACCTTGGAAGTCTCGCCGCCACCCCCGCCGCCGTTGCCACTGTTTCCTAATTGCGCTTGATTGTACAACCCAGCGTTATCGCCTCTGTCGTTTGATCACACATCGTCACTTGATCCCCACACGACCAACTCCTTCTCCTTGACGAATGTGGTTTGGAGAATGGGGTTTTGGTTTTTAATTTAGAGTTCCGGGTCCTTTTTTAATTCAATTTTTCTTTTTTGACAAAAATGCCTTTGTTCAATTGTGAAAATATTACATGTTCGTTGGTCGGCAACCTCATGCCCTTTTTTTGAAACAAGATTTGTAACATCCCGAATTTCAGGCGTTTATATAAGTTGAAATAATATTATATTTTTTTAACGATTTTTTACGATTAAGAGACAAAATTGGACATCGCCTTGAAAGGCTCGAAATTAGCTGATTGGTTTCAAGTGCCGAGAAAAACGCAAATATTGAAGTGACCGTTTTGCCCCTGGCTTGACCAGACTGTATGGCTAGAGAGTGTTAGTAATTTTAGCGAGGCTAGAAAAATTTTCTGACGAAATCGGAGTCATTTTTCCGATCACGATTGAGCCAAATCACACACGATTGAGCCCCTACGGTCCCTGAAATTTCACGATGTTCGAGAAATGTCTCGTCGGTCATATTTTGACCAATTTGACCAGCTTTGATCGAAATTATTGATGCCCAAGCTTTATCATCTGAAATTCACTGATAGTCCAAAAAATCAGTCAATTCATTCAGCTTTATGTCGCTTCGGTGAATAGTCACCAGCAATAATTATTCGTAAAATATTTATTAGTCAACCACTCTCTCTCCTCCATAATTTCTACTAGATTTTCTCTCCCTCTCCCTCTCTCCTCATTTTCAGATTTCTCTCTCTCCCTGCTGAATTCCAGCTTTCTGCCACCAACTTTGATCGGCCGCCGACGGAAATCCGACCGTTGGATTTTTCGTTTTTTGGATATGTATGTTGTACTCCTGTCCGAGGTGAGTTCACAGAACTTCGAATCACTTCGATATGAGGTCGTTTGACCTCCAAATCTGCTTTTCCGTTTCAGTCGACGAACTAGTCTTTTGTTACCCGAATTTGATATAGGGCTCATGTGATATATGTTGACCACAACGACCCCTAGAGCTTATTTTCATGTGAAAATATTGACTTTCAGCTCGTGAACCATCCCGTTCAACCCTTGATCAGCCTCGGTTTGGACGAAATCCGAAATCCGTCGTCCCTTTTCGGTCGCCGCCGTGCGCCGCCGTTTCCACTGCTTTCTCAGCTTTGTTTCAGCCTCGATTAGGTAAGTTAAACCTCTATTTCTCGATTAGAATATTGTACATGCCATGGACTAGCTCTAGGGTCCGATTCGAGGTAAATCTGTTTAGGAAAAATTGCCGGAATTAGCGTATTTGAGCAAATCGATTTTGTGGCGTGGCTGTGATATATTATTTTGGGCTTAGTATGTTGCTGTCTTGGCTGGATATAGGCTGTTTGTGGTGATTGGAGTAGGTCTCGCGAAGTTCGGGTACCGAAAAATGGATTTTTGGGAGATTTAGTGCAAAACGGGCCAAATAGTATTTTGAAATGATTGTTCACTACCCACGAACACTGTTCACGTGCTGCCCAATTAAATATTGATTTGAAAGTGACAAGTTTTGTGGGTCCCGTGTGGATCGAGTGCCGAAAAATGAGTTTTTGGAGCATTTTATGCAAAATCGGGCCCGAACAATATTTTATATTACTATTTCAAATATTTGGGGCCTGTATTCGTATTCAAAATAATATTTGAGGATGGATTGCATGTGTTTGATTTAAATTCCTAATTATTTATATCGAGTTATTAATTGGCTATTATTTGAAATCTTGAGATTGTGGTCTCGAATTGGACCTGATTTGATATTTTTTGGTCCTGCGATTTTGAATACTTGAGTTGAGACCTGAGAGTTGGGTTTGAGGGTGTTTGGTATTCTGAGAAGGGATTTGAGGTTAGCTTACTGAGATTTGTTCTCATAGGTGATTGCCCTTATTTTTCAGACCCTAGAACATAAGCATGGCAGGGATACCACAAGATTTGATATCCAGATGGTGGAGTACCCAGTTGGCGAGGACAATTGATGGTGAATCGGTGGTTGCTGATGAATGTGGTCACCCTGGGTTGTTGTTGTTGTCGTTAATCTTTGTAAAGTTGATATTCAAGTGTAATATGGAGCTAAGATTATGTAATATATGAGGTGTTATGGTTGCGCTAGTCCTTGTTCATTCGTTGTCAGGGGTAAGGTATCGCTTCCGCTAGCGTTTATTTGGATATTAAGGTTTCAAGGTCGGCGACAGTCTTGAGATGTCGCATGTATCGACCGTCGTTGTGCAGATGTCGTGGGCTCGTGGAGGTTCGGGGCGTGACAAGATTGGGCACTTTGGACCTTTTTTTGAAAGAAGATTCATTATGAGCCTCCGTCTCTATAAATCAAAAGCCCAAACCTCCTCATCTCTCTAACTAACTCCTCCGTCATCCTTAATGGCACCTCGACGTAGAGGTCGTCCTCCTTCGGCGTGCAAACCTCTTCCTCGTGATATCCACCCTCTGTCTCTATAAAATTGAAAGCCCAAACCTGCTCATCTCTCTAACTAACTCCTTCGTTATCCCTGATGGCACCTTGACGCAGAGGCCGTCCTCCTCCGGTGTGTAAACCCGGCGACAAAGGAGAGGTGCCCGCCTTGCTCCCTGCTACTCCGTCGAAGCCGCCCGAGTACTGGAGTAGCGTGTCTTCCTTATTGCGGGTCAATGAAACGGGCTTGATCGGGAGGTAATTAAAATCGGAATGCATGCGATGGGTCCCTAGAAGATGGACGAATTGAAGGAGTCTTGGCGACATTTGCGATTGAATGAGTTGACCCTAAAGGCAAAACATGCTGCCCTAAAGGTAGAACAGGCAGCTTTGATAAGAGAACAAGCGTAAATCTTCTCAGAGACTTAGGCTGCGTATGGTAACGTTTCTGTTCCCGAAACAATTTTTGGAATAGAAACACTTTTTTCTGTTTCTGTTCCCCACAACGATTTCTGGGAACAAAAACGTGTTTGGTAACTACATAAAATTTCTGTTTTTAGAACAAAAAAGAAACAGAAAAGCGCTTGGTAATTGCAAAAAAATTATGTTCCTAATTTTTTTTATGGACAAGATCAACTATAAAAAAAATGAAAGAAAAGACGAATTGGAATTGATCAACTATAAAAAGTGTATTTGGATGCAACTTTGACGTAAATACCGTTTGGTAAAAAAAACCCTTTATGAATGATTCGGTTTCTCAAGTAATTTTTTATTATTTTGAATATTTTGAATATTTTTAATTATTTTATTATTTCATTGCTTTATTCTTTTAGTTTTTACTTTTTCTTATTATTTCGATTTTTAATTTTCTTTATTTTATTTTAAATAATTTATTTTTTTGAAAAACTATTTTTATTTTTAATTATTTTTATTATTTCGAATTTTTATTATTTTTATTTTATTTTATTTTATTTTTTGAAAAAAATTATTTTTTATTTCCTTTAATTATTTTTTATTTTTATTTTTCATTTTTAATTATTTTATTTTAATTTTTCATTTTTGAAATTTTTTTTATTGTTTTTATTATTTTTATTATTTAATTATTTTATTTTTAATTAATTTCAAGAAAATATTCCTAATTATTTCTAGAAATGTTCCAAATGTGTTTCTAAAAAGTGTTCCGGGAATACAGAAGCAAGTTTTTTTTGTTTCTCATTTCTACTCCAAAAGTGTTTTTGTTTCTCAAAAGTGTTCCCGGAACACTTTGAGATCACTTTTTTACCATACGTGTTTCTGTTCTCAAAGTGTTCCCGGAACACTTTGGGAACAGTGACACTTTTTCTGGAGCATTATCATACAGCCTTATCGGTAGGCCAAGGTAGCATTTAAATAGGCTTGGCTATATTTCATTTCTGTGGTTAAAATGCGAATTGTTTCTTGTGATTTTGCGGATGATTGTGGTTAGTTACTCTGATTTTGTGGCTTCTGTATTTGTCTTGAATTGAGGTCTTTTGCGTGTACCGCAATATAAGCTTGTAGCGGTAATGTACTTCTGATGCTGTAGTCGTATTTGATTACCGCTCGTATCACTCTATATCATTATACCGTAGCCCAATTTGGACGTGAAATACTTGTAAGTTGTATCCTCATGAAATACGCATTTACATTCCGTGGCTGCCTATCTTTCACCCCATTTATTTTCTACATTAAAGGAAAAATGGAAAAAGAAAAGAAAAGAATTGCAACCTCCCTACTAATATGTTCAAAATAAGTTCACTACACGATAGTTAATATTTTCCATGAGCTTAGGTACATAATTAAATATAATGATTTTGGAAGATCAATATCGATTTGCTGAGTAAAAAATTAATGAAGAAAATAATAAGAAAAGGAGAGATACCATGGCGGAGCAGGAGAAGTTTCTGCTGCTCAAGGATCGGACAGCATGTCCCCAAATCAAAAGACTGAATGTATTCGAAAACATTAATAAGTTAGGCATGTGAAAGTTGGGAAATATTATTACATGTCGAAATTAACAGACAACCAAAATATTGATGAACTAGTTTTAGAGTTGATGAGGCCAACAATATTGCAAGCTTATTAATTTATTAGTTTTGCATCATTCAGACGGAGTATTTATAGCCTAAAAATCAACTGGGTGTCTCCAAACTAAATCCATGGTCTCCACATTTTTCATTTAACTATATTTCCTCTCGCAAACCTTAGGCCATTTAAAAGTAAATGCATGAAGCACGTCTTCCAGATCTCTTTTTTTTAAACCTTTATACCAAACAGTTTTTCTAAACCCAAGTGGTGCCAACCCTCGCCTAAGTCCAGGCAAGGGTTGCAAGCTCTCACCCTATGTTGGCCCTTGCCGAGGTGCCTACGGCCACACTGGCCATCACCAATGCCCCACCAGTGGCCCTCTTGCCTGTATTTTTTTTTAAAAAAGTTTTGGACAAACAGGAAAAGGAAAAAAAAACAAAGGAAAAAAAAAAGTAAAGAGCAAAATTGCTATTAAAAAAAGGGTGAGGTTATGTCCTTTTTCTTTCTTAAGACATAAAAATCATGAAATAATTGTTTACTTTACTTAAAACATGATATCATGATGCGTGAAGTTTATCCAAAATGGATGACTAAAGTTGAATTAATAAAAATTGTTGAATTTGTTGCTTGCCGAAAATTTTGTTCGCAATGAGAAGAAGAAAATAGGATCAAGCCATAAAAAGAATGTTTGACTAATAAATTATTCACTTCTGAATTTGCGACCTCGTCAATCATTGTCCTGACTGGAGCAATGAAACGTGTTTATTTATTTATCTCCCGATTAAAAACACTCCATTTTGTTGAATGCCCGTGATATCTGTGCTCATTTCGATGGAAAATGTGCTTTTGCATATCCGACCCTGTAAGGTAGAGGTGGTCAATTTCTAAATGATCCAGTTCTCGGCCTGAGACCAAGAACCCACTCTGTATTCGGATTCAAAAATTTTGAAATCAAGAATTGGACCGAACTGGATCCGGTTTCCGTTTCTACCCGAAATTGGACCAATAAATGCAGGGCTGCCCACGACCTTTTCTATTTCTTCTTTAGATGTTGTATTAACTCATTCAAGAAAAAAGGTTGGAAACCAACACAATCTACTCCCCTTTTAAATCTTCGCCATAAAAACAATTTCTCTAGGCAAGTGTCTGTTGTTATTCTGCACGATTTATTGCTTAATTTCCTTCTGTTATTAATTATAAAATAAGTTTTCGTTCTTTCAAAGCATGAGGAGGGAAGCAAGCCAGTCTTACAAAGCATGCGAGAGATTGGAACTTGAACACCATTCATTCTCCCCCTCTGTGCTGAGCAAAATACACGAACCCCATCAAACCAAATTCATTGAATATTTGACCAAACTAATAATTAAATAAACCCTCAAAGAAGAAAATCTGCATTCTCTACAAGAAACCAAAGAAAATCGTCTTCAAATCAGACATTTACAAGAAAATCTGCATTCAATGCTTCTCGGAAGAGTTGATTTTTGGATATAACGTGGTTTGGATGTTTTCTCTCTAAACTAGATAAAAAGCATTTTTTTTTTTATATATCAAGCGGTTCTCTCTCTCTCTCTCCCCTCAATCTCTTTTTTTATTTGGCTCACATTTTTTATGCACATATTATACAAGATTCAAATTCGGCTGATTAATTCTGAAACAAAAAAAAAATCGGTTGATCAAATATTAACCGTTTTTGTTTTACGGTTAAAATTTTGATTTAAAGGATAATCATTAAATTTTCCCTGCCAGTGATTTTCTTGGACTTCCAAACAAGGGTAATTTGAATCGATTATGGAGATAGAATTTTACGGGGAGATTTATTAAATGTCCTCATTTGAAGGAATTTAAATCTCTTCAATTTTTACTTTTCAGGAAAAAAAAAACGGTTTTCATTGTAATAAATCCAATCTGTTTTGATGATTTTCCCGTTAACGTAAGAGGTTGTTCTGGGAAATTGGAAACATGGAAAGCACTCTGATCAACGATGGCTATCATTCTTCGTCATTACACCCAAGTCTAGTCCAGTCGTCGTCATCTTCTTCCTCATCCTTCCAGTATCGCCCTCTTTCTCTTTAAAACCCAACCCCAAACCCGAACACCCTCGTCTCTCACTCACTCTCTGTCGCTTCTCCTGATCTTGGGACTCTGGAGGCGCCAGAGCCGCCTGACGATGTGGTTGGTATTGTACTTTTCCGGCGAATCGGGTACAAAAAAATAATAAGACTGATTCGAAAAGAAAGGCTCCGGTCTCTGCTTCTTCGGATCGGCTCTCGATCTTCTTCTGAAAGGGCTTCGAAGCTATGAGCTTTACGGGCCTGCGAAGAAGCAGAGATCGAACCTTCCTCCTCGAAGCAGCTCTCTGCGAAGCCTTATTTTCACCATCCTTCCAATTCTTTGCATTGGTCGCCAGAGCAATTTCTTGGTGAACGGTGAAATGGGCCGGTATTTGAGTACTGGACCCTTCTGCCAATACCTCTAGCGCTTTGCTTTCTCTCAAGCAAAACAAAAACAACACTTTGTTTATCAGAATCTAAATTGCAGATAGTTGTTTTGCTCATTATGCTGGCAATAATTCTCGCTCAATTCTTTGCATGTAGATCAATTTAACTAATGTGAGTTCCTTCCAATATCATCAGCATAATGCACGACCGATGGCTACTGCAAACTTCTTGGATTGTTGTCCTACAACTTGTATTTCATTTTGCTTTCTCTCGTGCAGGATGGGCTTTCGTGGCTTGCAATTGATTGATGATAATATATCACTGCACAAACTCGGTGCAGAGTTTCACTGTAAGGTCTGGAAAGAATTGTTCACTGAAGCATTGTCTTTTATTCGGCCGGTCGCTGAAATTTAATGGAGCTAAATGCCCTAGACCAAGCACAAATTGGTATTTTCTTTTAGGATTTAAGGAGAAAATATTAGGTGGTCCGGCCATGCCACGTCATCGTGGCCCCGGCCAATAAGGACTGGACAGCTGGCTCCACATCAGTCCGGCGGAGCCCACTGGTTTTTCTCACAGAAAATTGTATTTTTCTTTTTTCATGTAAAAAGTTTGCCCTATACTGGACCTGCTCACACTAATTAGTCTAGAGTAGACCTGCTTTTTCTCTCTCCTGCTTTTGCTACTTCCGAAGAAAGAAGACGCTCCTCCTCGCACTCCCGAGCGAGTTCAACCTCTGCCCGATCCATCGCTCCGTCGCTCGAGGGCTCTCTGCTCCGGCGCTCGCTCCATCGCTCTGTTCCGACGCTCGTTCCTTCGGACTGCTTCGGCGCTCAGCTCTCTCTCTGTTGACACCTAAATTTTGATTTTTCTTTTTATATATATTATTGCAAAAAAATGAGAATTTATTCTCGCAAAAAAAAACACATTTCCTCGTAATTTGCATATTTTGTTTCATGTATTGTATTTGCATCAATTTAGACTAGCAGAGGAATTGGGCTTCAATTGAAGAGCGACGGACCCGAATTTACTTGAAAATTTGGCTAGCCCACGGTGACGTCTTTATTGGGTCGAAAATTCAAAGAGTCTTAACTCATTGGGACTCTTCAATATTTGAAAATTAAGAGTTTTAAGTAATTAAAACTCTTAGATTCAGAATTTCTAATCTAATGGCCCTAATCTAATCCTACCTTAGCTAAGTTTAATCCAATGGCCCATAATAACTCATACTCCTACTAGGACTAGGCTTGGCCTTAACTCTATATAAGCAACCTTAGCTCTAGGGTTAGAGGGGTTCAGATTTTTTAGAGCACATTGAGAAGAAAATCGTGAGAGAGCACATTGAGAAGAAAATCGTGAGAGAGCACGTTGAGAAAATCGTGGGGGAAAGTTCACAGATTTCACGTCAGAAAATTGAGGAGTGAGAGGGAGAATTCTGGTTTTTTTTTTTTTCGCTGGGAGCCAAATTCCGCGTGCAACTCAGTTCCCGCACGAAGCAGTCAACGGAAGTGGAGTCCTCAGCTT
>JAGVVM010008914.1:0-11691 GCA_019149425.1 Psidium friedrichsthalianum
CCAGATGCAATCGCCAATTTTCACATGGAAAAGATCACGAATATCTCCTGTTCTGGAGGCTCTTATTTCTTCTAACTTCTCAACCGTCCAAAAGGCATCAGGTATTTTGCTTATGTAACTTCCCTCGATCTTCACTACTTTCAAATTTTTCAACTTTTCGATGGAATCAGGTAGTTCTTCGATCCTTGTCCTGGATATATCCAACATAATCAGCGATTCCAAATTCCCGATTGTTTCCGGAAGCCTCTTTAGATTTTGGCACTGCCATAGAGATAGGTATTCGAGGCTTGCAAGATCACCCAGCTCGTCTGGCAGCTTTTGAAGCTTCACACAAAATTTTACATCCAAATAAGTTAAACGTTTCAACTGGCAAATCGACCTATCAAGTTCGATTAATGATTCACAGCCCTGTAGGATCAAACGTTTTAAATTAGCCTGAGCAGAGAAGTTGGGGGTTCTCTTCAAGCAACCACAAAAGGATAGATCCAGAACTTTCAAATTCTTCATCATCTGTAAAAGAAAAATCATGCAAAAATTACAATTGAATTTAGTAAGGCGAAATAATAAGTGTAGTCTAGCATACAACATACCTTCATGTGGCTCCATCCCTTCCAATCATCCGTAATTTCACTCCATGATAGATTAAGAATAACCACATTCTCCATGGAGAAGTTTGTGACGTTAAATGTCAGGGGAATACGAGGCCAAGAAAGCCATCGTAATTGTGGAAGAAGGTTTGAATTCTCCTGCAAAACGTTAGTTGGAATACCATTTGATGCCCCTTCATTCCAGAGAAGCCTCTCTTCTACAATAATATCTGCACGAATACCTCTCCGCCAATCTCTCCGCCAATCGCCACTAACTTCGAGCAATCTTAGACTTGATAGCCTCTCAAAGTCCTCATAGGTAAAACAATACTGCCCACCGAGACGGAGAGCTTCAACTTTTGTCTTTCCCTGCCCATAGGAAAAATGTAAAAACAAAAAAGTTAAAAGGGGGAACGCATCTATTCAAGTCCACTATCTTAAGGGGTTGAGTAGAGATATACCATTCCTTTAAT
Source organism: Psidium friedrichsthalianum (assembly GCA_019149425.1). Taxonomy (NCBI): domain Eukaryota; kingdom Viridiplantae; phylum Streptophyta; class Magnoliopsida; order Myrtales; family Myrtaceae; genus Psidium; species Psidium friedrichsthalianum. Next base: position 1,061 of record JAGVVM010008914.1, read on the forward strand.
CTTAAAAGAGCAAAATTATTGGTTAAGCAGGTCACATGGTGCTAGGAACACAAAAATAAACCGCCTTTTTTTTTTAGACAAAAATGTCTATAAGTAACTTCGAGATTTAGTGCACGGGGTATTTTACCTCATGTCTCTTGAGTAGTTCCAATGCTTCCTTGGGATCCCAAAGCCTACTTTGCTCCTCTATTTTCATCTTACTTTCTTGACGGACCATTTCTCTTCCGAGATCTCTCAATTGATCATGCATCCACACTCTATTGTGCTTTTCAATTTTTATCAAAGACATGTTCTGCAAAACTTCCATGGCTTCTTCCGGAAAAAAATTAGATTCATTCCAAAAATGAACCACAGTGTCTTTGTCATAGCCAATAAAAAGACAAGCTATATCAAGAAATATTTGCTGTTGCCGAACATCTAATACATCATAGCTTATTTTCAGCTTACTTTGAACTGCCGCATGAGGAACATTTTCTAGCTTCTTCAATGTGAGCTCCCACTTTTCCTTTTTAGTGCGACTTAAAAGCGAGCCTATGACCTCAAGAGTTAGCGGAAGACCTCCAGCAATGCGTATCGCCCTCTTAGATTGGTTGATATACTCACTAGAAGGATAGTCTTTTCTGAAGGCATGTTTGCTAAATAATTGCAGTGATTGATGGGGATCCATGCCGCAAAGCTCATAACTACGGTTCACTTGAGGAACCTCAAGAATATCTTTGTTCCTTGTAGTAATAATAATTTTGGTCCCTTTGCCAAACCAATCGCTCTTACCTACAAGGGCAGATATATGATTATTTTCTTCCGCATCATCGAGAAGGAGGAGGACCCTTTTATTAGACAACCTATCTTTAATTGCCTGAGTTCCTTCATCAATGTCTTTTATGTCCACGCATTTTCCTTTGAGGATGTCAGAGATGAGCTGATTTTGCAAGCATTGAATGCCCTTACTTTTTGACGTTTCTCGAATATCGCGAAGAAAGCAGCAGTTCTTAAAGTCGTCTGAAAGCTTATTGTAGATGATTTTGGCGGCAGTAGTCTTTCCGATGCCACCCATCCCATAAATTCCTATAATCCGTGTTTCACTTGTCTGAGCACCTAGCATTTTCATGATAGCATCCACATGGTTGTCGACGCTGACCAAGTAATCTGATACCACCAAATAAGCCTTTTTCAATTCTTTGAAAACCTCCTCGGTGAAGTTTTTTGCGAACTCTCCTTCTCGCCTGGTGTTTGTACGAGGTCAAAGGCAACGAGTTAGAAAATTGAGCTCGACCATCCTATATTCTGACAAGACCGAATTGAAAATTACGGACCTATCCGACATGTGCTCTTCGAGGATTTATTTATTTTTATTGTGCATGAATTAGCGTTGGTACTAAGGGTTAATGAGTGACCTAAACTAAGAATATGTTGTTTGAAATGAAAAGGGACAAATTCGGGATTGTGCGATTATTTGGCGTGATTTCTGCAGCATAACTTTAACAGAATAAAATTCAATTTGGACCTGTTGGACATGCTTTACACAGAATTCAATTTCAACAAGGCTAACACAAATCTAGAAAAGAAACCATATGAAATGCAACGAGTTTCAAAGATCCAAGGCACATGAGATGGAATGCTAAAAGCTAAAAGCAATCACCTGTTCTCTTCACTTTGCAGGTCCCATCCGTTTATTGCCCCAACTGCATTGAGAGCAGCTTTCCATTGACTTATGGTCTCTTCGTCATATCGCCCCTTTTTTTCATGTGAAAGAAAGGCCTCTCTATAGCCCCCAGTTTGGTGTCGAACATCCGAAGGGGCCACATCATAAAAAATGGGCATGATCTTTTGTCTTCCAGTTTTCTTGCACTCCACCATCCGGGCTACCTCCTTGAGACACCACACGCTAGAGGCATAACCCTTCGAAAAGATAGGTATCGAGATCTTTGATTGATCAATTGCTCGAAGAAGTTCTGGGGCAAACTCTTCCCCAACGCGGAGCTCTTCGTCGTCCTTAAATGTGCGGATTCCTGCACTATCAAGACTAGTGTAAAGGAAGTCGGTAAAACCTGATCGAGTGTCTGGTCCTCTGAAGCTCAAGAATACTTCATAGTCATATCCCGATGAAGTAGCCATTCCTCGAGCTTCCGTTGAAGTGGGAGTAGAAGAAGCGCCTCTCGCTGTTTCGTCGTTTGCAGTTGCATCGTCAGTTGCCTCTCCTCCAGTGATCTCTCTTGATCTTCCATTGAAGAGAAAATTGAACAGCATAGCAGCAAACTCAGTACAGCACATTGCGAAATCCAAAGCAATTTTAGATGCCAAAACTAACAAATGGAGATCTCCCTGCAGGTCATTAAACTCGGAAACGAGGATTGGCTAAATATGCAGAGTCGGGGGCCAGAATGCTCGAATTGCTCAATAAGGATGAGAGGCAGCAGTAGCACTTGAGATCAGATCTCAAGGAGCGATGAATGGGCAAGTGTTGTCATTGCAGCCTGTGAAAATTGACAAAATGCAGGTTTTTCCACACCAGAGTGGGGCCCTTCCCAACCCAACTCTTGCCTTTCATCTGCACCATCATAACGCAATTGAAATTCTTCTCCTTCTTTTTCTTTTTATATTTTTGAATTTTAATTATCCTGTCTTTGTCTTTGTCGGGGCTACTTCTCACTCAACTTTGTCGCAGATTGACAGGGATGACTCTGCACGAGGGACGCTTGTTTGTGGTGTATAGATTAATTGCCGGAGAAAGGAGAAAGTAAATGGGATCCACTGCTTAACTCCTGCTTTTCTTTAAAGGAGCAGAAAGCCTTTCCCGTAAATGCGAGCCCCACCCCCAGACCTCCAAAGCCCCCGCTCCTTTCGATCACGACCGTTCGATCGTGGGGGAAGGCTGATGGACAACCCGCTCATCTGGGCCGTCCGTGTCCTCATATATCCCCTCCCTCCGCACGTGGCGCATAGCCATTGGGTACAGTCCCGGAGATTTTTTTTATTCGAGAACTCCAGAAACGCCTTTTGACCCAAAACATAAAAAGAGAAACTCCAGACACGCCGTGCCGCTCTCGCCGGAGCCTTCACGCGCTTCCGATCTCCACCGTCCATCGTCACGTGTGTCGCCCGATCGCAGCCGTCGCCTTCTTTTCAATAAAGGGAATAGTGTATGTCGACAATACAATGAACATTTCGGGAGAGGACACCAAATTCAAGGTTTTGGCTTTTTAGTAGTATCAATAGGGAACGTTTAGGACTTCGATATAGGGAACGTTTAGGACTTCGATATAACTTCTTTCAACCATAGAAACTTAAAGAGTTCTAATTCCAAAACAATTGCAAAAGCTAATTAATCTTTTAGAGTGAGTTTGATAATATTTCTTTTTTCAAGAATAATTTCTATTCATAAATTGCCTTTTTTATGTTTATTCTCGAGACGAGTTTCTGATCGAAGGAACGCGTTTCGTAACTACACAAAATTTATCTTTCTGGAATAATAAAAGAACGTAAATGCATTCGGCACGATAGTAAAACTTTCTATTCCTAACTTTTTTATCTAATTAAAAAATGTCAATATGGACTTAACAATTCCTATTTAAATAAAATTGGAATTTTGCAAGAGCTTAACTGATCAAGATATTCTAAGATAATCTCAAAAAATCCAATGTAATAATTAGTAAGGGTGTCAAAAATACCGTAGCTAGCCCTACCGTGACTCGAAATTTTCAAGGTTTTTCGGTTCGATTATGGCTCGATAATGAATACGTGATTTCGAGTACTTTACGGTTTAGATTGAGTCCAGCGAGTTCCGATTGGGTTTTGGGTTTCTTCTTCTTCTTTTCACTTCTTCTCCTTCTTCTTCTTGCATTCCCAAAAAATCTAAGAAAACCACTATACCTAAATTTTAAAAGATCAATCTAAAAATTCAATCATAAAATTGAGCATATATAATTCGACTTCTCGTCCCTCCCAATACCCATATAAATAAAAAAAAACAATAGGACATAATGAATAATATTGACATAAATGCATAACGCGTGTTTTCTTTTACCTAAGCTTGTTTCTCTAAGATCTTATTATTTCTCTTTTTATTTTCAGGCACCATTTTTTTTCCACCTCTTGTTTTCGTTCCAAATCTATTTCATGTCCATTGATCTATTTTGGAGAATGGAAAAATTAACTGACGTACACAAATAAATTTCTACTTTTCTATTTTTGGGGAAAAATAACAGAAAAATAGAGAAATAGTCCGGTTACCAAACATGCCCTTTGATTACTATGATTCTAAAAACTACTTCGATCTCAAATATATTGTGTTGATCATAGTTCGAGTTCCACAATTTCAAAAACTTCGAATTCACTTCTATTTGACATTATGGGATTGAGTTCCCCAAGTATTAAGTAAAGTGGGTCGTGTTCCCGTGGGCCACAAAAAAAAAAGGTCTCGCTAGTGTTGATTAGAAGACCTAATTGTCTTAGTCTGGCAAGTCTTTCCCTAATGGTTTGATTTATCTAATTGAGCCGTTGGCAATAAACCACAACCAATAAAGTTATAGAAGTTAAGATACCACCAGCAACAATAACCACGTTAGGTTAGGGTCCCCTAACTATAAGTACGTGGTTATTGTTGCTGGGATATCTTAACTTTATAAGTTTGAATTATTGGGTTGTGGTTTTGGTTGCCAACAGGCTCAATTAGATAAATCAAACCATTAGGGAAAGACTTGCCAGACTAAGACAATTAGGTCTTCTAATCAACACTAGCGAGACCTTTTTTTTTTGTGGCCCACGGGAACACGACCCACTTTACTTAATACTTGGGGAACTCAATCCCATAATGTCAAATAGAAGTGAATTCGAAGTTTTTGAAATTGTGGAACTCGAACTATGATCAACACAATATATTTGAGATCGAAGTAGTTTTAGAATCATAGTAATCAAAGGGCATGTTTGGTAACCGGACTATTTCTCTATTTTTCTGTTATTTTTCCCCAAAAATAGAAAAGTAGAAATTTATTTGTGTACGTCAGTTAATTTTTCCATTCTCCAAAATAGATCAATGGACATGAAATAGATTTGGAACGAAAACAAGAGGTGAAAAAAAATTGTTCCTGAAAATAAAAAGAGAAATAATATCATTTTAGAGAAACAAGCTTAGTGTAACCCTAACCGATCGGTTACCCAACCCGCATATATGAATTATGTCAACAGTTGAGTTTCATTAAGTCATATATATATTTTTTTATTGGGGATGGGTATGGTGGGAGTCGACGAGAAGTGCGGAATTATATATTATCAATTTTTAGATTGAATTTTTAAATATTATCTTTTATTTAGGTATAGTGGTTTTCTAGGATTTTTGGGAATGCAAGAAGAAGAAGGAGAAGAAGTGAAAAGAAGAAGAAGAAAAAGCCAAAACCCAATCGGAACTCGCTGGACTCAATCTAAACCGTCAAAGTACTCGAAATCACGTATTCATTATCGAGCCATAATCGAACCGAAAAAACCTTGAAAATTTCGAGTCACGGTAGGGCTAGCTACGGTATTTTGACACCCTTACTAATTATTACATTGGATTTTTTGAGATTATCTTAGAATATCTTGATCAGTTAAGCTCTTGCAAAATTCCAATTTTATTTAAATAGGAATTGTTAAGTCCATATTGACATTTTTTAATTAGATAAAAAAGTTAGGAATAGAAAGTTTTACTATCGTGCCGAATGCATTTACGTTCTTTTATTATTCCAGAAAGATAAATTTTGTGTAGTTACGAAACGCGTTCCTTCGATCAGAAACTCGTCTCGAGAATAAACATAAAAAAGGCAATTTATGAATAGAAATTATTCTTGAAAAAAGAAATATTATCAAACTCACTCTAAAAGATTAATTAGCTTTTGCAATTGTTTTGGAATTAGAACTCTTTAAGTTTCTATGGTTGAAAGAAGTTATATCGAAGTCCTAAACGTTCCCTATATCGAAGTCCTAAACGTTCCCTATTGATACTACTAAAAAGCCAAAACCTTGAATTTGGTGTCCTCTCCCGAAATGTTCATTGTATTGTCGACATACACTATTCCCTTTATTGAAAAGAAGGCGACGGCTGCGATCGGGCGACACACGTGACGATGGACGGTGGAGATCGGAAGCGCGTGAAGGCTCCGGCGAGAGCGGCACGGCGTGTCTGGAGTTTCTCTTTTTATGTTTTGGGTCAAAAGGCGTTTCTGGAGTTCTCGAATAAAAAAAATCTCCGGGACTGTACCCAATGGCTATGCGCCACGTGCGGAGGGAGGGGATATATGAGGACACGGACGGCCCAGATGAGCGGGTTGTCCATCAGCCTTCCCCCACGATCGAACGGTCGTGATCGAAAGGAGCGGGGGCTTTGGAGGTCTGGGGGTGGGGGCTCGCATTTACGGGGAAAGGCTTTCTGCTCCTTTAAAGAAAAGCAGGAGTTAAGCAGTGGATCCCATTTACTTTCTCCTTTCTCCGGCAATTAATCTATACACCACAAACAAGCGTCCCTCGTGCAGAGTCATCCCTGTCAATCTGCGACAAAGTTGAGTGAGAAGTAGCCCCGACAAAGACAAAGACAGGATAATTAAAATTCAAAAATATAAAAAGAAAAAGAAGGAGAAGAATTTCAATTGCGTTATGATGGTGCAGATGAAAGGCAAGAGTTGGGTTGGGAAGGGCCCCACTCTGGTGTGGAAAAACCTGCATTTTGTCAATTTTCACAGGCTGCAATGACAACACTTGCCCATTCATCGCTCCTTGAGATCTGATCTCAAGTGCTACTGCTGCCTCTCATCCTTATTGAGCAATTCGAGCATTCTGGCCCCCGACTCTGCATATTTAGCCAATCCTCGTTTCCGAGTTTAATGACCTGCAGGGAGATCTCCATTTGTTAGTTTTGGCATCTAAAATTGCTTTGGATTTCGCAATGTGCTGTACTGAGTTTGCTGCTATGCTGTTCAATTTTCTCTTCAATGGAAGATCAAGAGAGATCACTGGAGGAGAGGCAACTGACGATGCAACTGCAAACGACGAAACAGCGAGAGGCGCTTCTTCTACTCCCACTTCAACGGAAGCTCGAGGAATGGCTACTTCATCGGGATATGACTATGAAGTATTCTTGAGCTTCAGAGGACCAGACACTCGATCAGGTTTTACCGACTTCCTTTACACTAGTCTTGATAGTGCAGGAATCCGCACATTTAAGGACGACGAAGAGCTCCGCGTTGGGGAAGAGTTTGCCCCAGAACTTCTTCGAGCAATTGATCAATCAAAGATCTCGATACCTATCTTTTCGAAGGGTTATGCCTCTAGCGTGTGGTGTCTCAAGGAGGTAGCCCGGATGGTGGAGTGCAAGAAAACTGGAAGACAAAAGATCATGCCCATTTTTTATGATGTGGCCCCTTCGGATGTTCGACACCAAACTGGGGGCTATAGAGAGGCCTTTCTTTCACATGAAAAAAAGGGGCGATATGACGAAGAGACCATAAGTCAATGGAAAGCTGCTCTCAATGCAGTTGGGGCAATAAACGGATGGGACCTGCAAAGTGAAGAGAACAGGTGATTGCTTTTAGCTTTTAGCATTCCATCTCATGTGCCTTGGATCTTTGAAACTCGTTGCATTTCATATGGTTTCTTTTCTAGATTTGTGTTAGCCTTGTTGAAATTGAATTCTGTGTAAAGCATGTCCAACAGGTCCAAATTGAATTTTATTCTGTTAAAGTTATGCTGCAGAAATCACGCCAAATAATCGCACAATCCCGAATTTGTCCCTTTTCATTTCAAACAACATATTCTTAGTTTAGGTCACTCATTAACCCTTAGTACCAACGCTAATTCATGCACAATAAAAATAAATAAATCCTCGAAGAGCACATGTCGGATAGGTCCGTAATTTTCAATTCGGTCTTGTCAGAATATAGGATGGTCGAGCTCAATTTTCTAACTCGTTGCCTTTTGACCTCGTACAAACACCAGGCGAGAAGGAGAGTTCGCAAAAAACTTCACCGAGGAGGTTTTCAAAGAATTGAAAAAGGCTTATTTGGTGGTATCAGATTACTTGGTCAGCGTCGACAACCATGTGGATGCTATCATGAAAATGCTAGGTGCTCAGACAAGTGAAACACGGATTATAGGAATTTATGGGATGGGTGGCATCGGAAAGACTACTGCCGCCAAAATCATCTACAATAAGCTTTCAGACGACTTTAAGAACTGCTGCTTTCTTCGCGATATTCGAGAAACGTCAAAAAGTAAGGGCATTCAATGCTTGCAAAATCAGCTCATCTCTGACATCCTCAAAGGAAAATGCGTGGACATAAAAGACATTGATGAAGGAACTCAGGCAATTAAAGATAGGTTGTCTAATAAAAGGGTCCTCCTCCTTCTCGATGATGCGGAAGAAAATAATCATATATCTGCCCTTGTAGGTAAGAGCGATTGGTTTGGCAAAGGGACCAAAATTATTATTACTACAAGGAACAAAGATATTCTTGAGGTTCCTCAAGTGAACCGTAGTTATGAGCTTTGCGGCATGGATCCCCATCAATCACTGCAATTATTTAGCAAACATGCCTTCAGAAAAGACTATCCTTCTAGTGAGTATATCAACCAATCTAAGAGGGCGATACGCATTGCTGGAGGTCTTCCGCTAACTCTTGAGGTCATAGGCTCGCTTTTAAGTCGCACTAAAAAGGAAAAGTGGGAGCTCACATTGAAGAAGCTAGAAAATGTTCCTCATGCGGCAGTTCAAAGTAAGCTGAAAATAAGCTATGATGTATTAGATGTTCGGCAACAGCAAATATTTCTTGATATAGCTTGTCTTTTTATTGGCTATGACAAAGACACTGTGGTTCATTTTTGGAATGAATCTAATTTTTTTCCGGAAGAAGCCATGGAAGTTTTGCAGAACATGTCTTTGATAAAAATTGAAAAGCACAATAGAGTGTGGATGCATGATCAATTGAGAGATCTCGGAAGAGAAATGGTCCGTCAAGAAAGTAAGATGAAAATAGAGGAGCAAAGTAGGCTTTGGGATCCCAAGGAAGCATTGGAACTACTCAAGAGACATGAGGTAAAATACCCCGTGCACTAAATCTCGAAGTTACTTATAGACATTTTTGTCTAAAAAAAAAAGGCGGTTTATTTTTGTGTTCCTAGCACCATGTGACCTGCTTAACCAATAATTTTGCTCTTTTAAGATTAAAGGAATGGTATATCTCTACTCAACCCCTTAAGATAGTGGACTTGAATAGATGCGTTCCCCCTTTTAACTTTTTTGTTTTTACATTTTTCCTATGGGCAGGGAAAGACAAAAGTTGAAGCTCTCCGTCTCGGTGGGCAGTATTGTTTTACCTATGAGGACTTTGAGAGGCTATCAAGTCTAAGATTGCTCGAAGTTAGTGGCGATTGGCGGAGAGATTGGCGGAGAGGTATTCGTGCAGATATTATTGTAGAAGAGAGGCTTCTCTGGAATGAAGGGGCATCAAATGGTATTCCAACTAACGTTTTGCAGGAGAATTCAAACCTTCTTCCACAATTACGATGGCTTTCTTGGCCTCGTATTCCCCTGACATTTAACGTCACAAACTTCTCCATGGAGAATGTGGTTATTCTTAATCTATCATGGAGTGAAATTACGGATGATTGGAAGGGATGGAGCCACATGAAGGTATGTTGTATGCTAGACTACACTTATTATTTCGCCTTACTAAATTCAATTGTAATTTTTGCATGATTTTTCTTTTACAGATGATGAAGAATTTGAAAGTTCTGGATCTATCCTTTTGTGGTTGCTTGAAGAGAACCCCCAACTTCTCTGCTCAGGCTAATTTAAAACGTTTGATCCTACAGGGCTGTGAATCATTAATCGAACTTGATAGGTCGATTTGCCAGTTGAAACGTTTAACTTATTTGGATGTAAAATTTTGTGTGAAGCTTCAAAAGCTGCCAGACGAGCTGGGTGATCTTGCAAGCCTCGAATACCTATCTCTATGGCAGTGCCAAAATCTAAAGAGGCTTCCGGAAACAATCGGGAATTTGGAATCGCTGATTATGTTGGATATATCCAGGACAAGGATCGAAGAACTACCTGATTCCATCGAAAAGTTGAAAAATTTGAAAGTAGTGAAGATCGAGGGAAGTTACATAAGCAAAATACCTGATGCCTTTTGGACGGTTGAGAAGTTAGAAGAAATAAGAGCCTCCAGAACAGGAGATATTCGTGATCTTTTCCATGTGAAAATTGGCGATTGCATCTGCAGGAATCAATCCCTAAGGATCTTGAGCTTGACGAATGCGAATATATTCGAACTACCGAGGTTGCCTGAGAGTCTTCTCGAATTACGACTGTCTAAGTTGGACATGGCACGTTTCCTGATCTCTCAGACCTCATTAATTTAAGCGATTGGATCTGGGTTTTGAACCGCGGGATTGTGAGAAACCTAGTGGGCTTGAGGAAGTTCCGATACCCCGGTGGGTTGGGGGCTTGAGCAAACTGGAGTCTCTGCGCCTGGACTCCGATTTTGTGACCACCTCACCAGCAGACCTTTCCCTCCCTCCTCAACTCGAGTCACTTTACCTTGAATGCCCTAATCTCCGTCGCCTCCCCACGCTTCCCTCAAGTTTATCCTCCTTAAGTTTGTTCC
>JAGVVM010008915.1:0-46572 GCA_019149425.1 Psidium friedrichsthalianum
CCGGTATGGAATACACTCACGGTTTAAATAGAATTATTCGCTTATAGAGTCACTTTGATTGGTCACGTTTATCCCAATTAGTGCACATTCTTGCCATTAAAAGGAAAAAACTATGCACACACCGGTCTGATTAAAAAAAACAATTCAGGGTCTAACGATTCTCACAAAAATAGTGTCCGTATCAATTGAATCCACTCATTTGGCCTTAATATTCGAAAGAGAAATATTGATAATGGATGTCTGGATTGGTCGATTTAGCAATGACAACACTTTCTTGCACTTAAAAAGCACAAGAAAATATGAGTAAATATATGTAGAGCCCAAATGCAACGGCTCCGATAACAAACAAAAAAAAGCCCACAGTCTGATGCATTCACAAAGTTGTCGTCTTCAATTTTGAATCTCGTCATGCCCGAAAACCCACGACGAGCCACACGCATCCTGTTATACCGGCTCCGATCGCTTGGTTAACACCATGATGTCAGAAATCGCCGTAAACCAAACGACCTCAGAGTTCCTACACAATAGAAATGAACTCCTCCCAACATATCACAGGAAGGGGTAGAGAGAGACAATCGGAGTAATTACAACAACCACTCCTTATATTACATCATATACATAGTTCAAAACTTTTGCCACCTCTTGATATCTCATTGCTCGACATTTACAACAAAAAAGAGCTCAGGTCGACAATTTCTTCCTCCGACTACAAGCAAACAATACAAAAATTTTTACTAATGGTTTTTCTGCCTCATCCCTACTCATCGTCATTCTGATATAGGGAACGACTATGTCTCATAGTCTATGTCCATTGGAAGACCCTGTCTCACTAGGATGCATTCATTGCGCGCGATCTAGGGTCTGACAAAAGTGAAATCACCTATGAGAACAATCTCACAGCAAGCTAACCCCTAATCTCTTCTCAGGACACCAATTCCTTAGACTAAACTCTCAAGTCTCAACTCAGGTATTCAAAACCACAGGGCCTAGAAAATATCAAGGGCAGTTCTTGAAAAAAAAAATCTGCCATTAAAATGGCCAAAACGTAAAAACAACTACCAAACCTAGTCCAATCCGGACCACATCTTGAACATTGGTAAACAGCCAATTTAACTCGCGTTATATAGATGCATCAGGTCCGACCCGCATCATTTAGGCACATTAGGTCCTGCCTCAAACCTGCGTATGGGACGTCTCAGGTTGGCACGCTTATCAACTCCAGTTACCCTGCATCAAACGCATTAGGGTGCACGAGGCTACGTATTGCACCTTTGTAGCTACATATTCTCCAATGGCTACTTATTCACAAGTTTCATTATGGCTACATATTCCTCCAAGTCACACCATGATATGCAATTAAATGTGCGGAGGACAACCGTCCACACGTCATTCAGGTAATAAAATCAATCAAATTCATTTGGAAAAATCATCGACCAGGTACGTTAGGCCACCTTTCAAACACATGCAAAATATTTCAATCCACATGGTTGATACAATGGCCAAGCCAATCAATTTGTTTCACATGCCGCCCAATTTTATTAAAATGCCTCAATTTTTTCATTTTTCAATACTCAAACCAAAAGAGACCCACAAAAATTGTCATTTTCAAACCAAAATCAAATTGGGCAGCATGTGAACAGTGCACAAGGTGTCCGTGAACAGTGAAAACAGGGTACTATTTAGCCCGTTTTGCATAAAATGGCCCAAAGTACATTTTTCGGTACCCGAAACACTCACCGAGACCCACGTTGATTCTCAAGGACAGCATAAATTAGGCCTACACAGCAGCAATTCAATCTCTAGAACAGCAAGCCCACAGCCTCTACAGAATTAATTTTATCGAAACCAGCTAATTCGACAATTTTTCTAAATCGATTTACTTCAAATCAGTACATAAAGTTAGTCCATGGCATATCTAGCATCCTAATTGAGACATAGAGGTATGGCTTATTGAAAGAATTGAGCAAGAAGCCCCAAACCAAAACTAGAATAGGTGAGTCTTCAAAAAGACAGCAGAAGACAGCAACGCGCAGAGACTTGTTTAAAATGAAATTCCCAATGATTTAGAACTCATCTATGGCTGATTCTTGCGTAAAATGTCAAGGAAAGAAAGACGAAGAAACTTACAGTTGGTCGGAAATTCAACCGACAAGATGACGGTTGCGCAAAAATAGTGAAAAATGACATAACTGCAACCTGAAAAAATAGCCTATGCAGGTGTCTGGTTTTGCTTATGTTTAAAGGTGTTCTAGGGCTGAAGATGAGGTCAAAATGGCATCTCAAATGATGACGTTGGGGGTGCGGTGAATGAGCGGCACAAAGAGTGCAGTTTTCTAGCAGCAAAACATCAAGAGAGAAAATAGGAGAGAAGGAGGGCCACGAAATTGTGAGGAGAGCAAAGAGAAAGAGTGATCTACTGATAATTGAAGAGAGAGAGAGAGAGACGAGAGAGAGGAGGAGACGCAGACGAGAGAGAGAGAGAGAGAGAGAGAGAGATATCTCAAAAAGTGAATTATTGATTTTCACTATTCAAAAAAGAGTAATTCCACGATTGATTGGTCCAAAGTTTGACTGATGGTGACCGATGGTCGATTGATATGATTGATTTGATATTGACGAGGCTTTTCTCCAGTTCGTGCAAATCAGGACTAATTGGGCTCAAACTGGACTGATCGAGGCTCAAGCCCGAATGGAATCGGATGCAAAAAACTACTCGAATGAAATTTCTAATCTCATTAAAAATATTAGCATCACAAATCTAGAGAGTCTAAAGCAAACTAGGGGCAATTCGGTCACCTCTAATATCTTGTCTTTCTTCTCGGCACTCCGAAATCAAACTGCCGATTTATGAGCCTTTTGAGGCGGTATCCAAGCTTAGCAACTGTGACACTCGTGAGAGTTGATTGTCCTATTCCGAAACTCAATCATGGCCTCATTCATAAGATATCAACTTTAAATAAATTCTCAAACTAACGAGTGGCTTTTAGGAGCCACGCGTATCGACCATTTGGTTCACATGCTTAATTCCTAGTTAGCCTTTTCCTTTTGGTCAGTTATCTCGAAGTGATCAGTTTCGAGTGAGATTCATTTATAGCACCTTTGTGAAATATCCATTATGTATTCAAATTCCGAAAAAGGATCGAATTTCAGAATGTCACACCTTTACTTTCTTTCTTTCCTTTGAAAGGCCTCTTTCCTTTCGTCTAAAGTTTCCTCCTTTCTTCATAAGAGTTTTGAATCATCTATTGAACAGGGCCATTTCATTGTCGTCATCCTCTTCAACAGAAGTTTCACATCCTGCATTTTCATTGTTAACATTAAAGACAATTATTTTCTTACATTTGGAAAGGTTTTGCTTGTTTAACACCTCAGCTTCACAAGACATCAATGTGCCAATGAGTTCATCCATGGAAATAGGTTGGATTCTCATAGTTTCTCAGACTGAGGTCTTCATAGTAATCAATTTCTCTAGAAGTGCTCTAAGCAGTTTATTTACTTTTTCAATGTCTGTGAAGATCTTTCCCTGGCTGCCAAATCATTCACTATCTCAGTGAATCTTGTGTACATTTCTCTTACTGTTTCATCTGGTTTCATTATAACATCTCGTAACTGCCAAGTAGAATATTCATCTTGGTTTCTTTCACTCCTATCGGTGCCTTCATTAAATCACTTGAAGCTAATTCCAAATTTGTTTTAGCTGAATCACAGAAGATATATGGTTAAATTTAGATGGAGATAAAGCACAAGAGAGAAGATCTCTTGCTTTAAAGTTGAGAGCGGCTCTTTTTCGAGTTGCTTCAAGAGGAACAATTGCAATAGCAATTGGATCAACATTTTCAACAGCTTGTTGTCCAGCATCATTTGCGACAATAGGAGCAAGTGCAGCTGGACAACAAGCTACTGAAATGTTGATCCAATTGCTGTTGCATTACTTGTCTTGAAGGAACTCGGAAAAGAGCTACTTAAGTGCACTTGGAACTTCTACGTCGTCTTGAAATCACACTCCACATGTCTTGACCACAAGCATTAAGATAGGTGAACATCCTGTTTTTTCAGTAGTTGTAGTTGCTTCCATCAAAGTATGGAGGCTTGTTAGGATCTACGAATTCATGGCTAAAGAAACCACAAAAGTTAGCCATAATAAGATTTTTATGCTTTGAAGAAATGCATTTCAAATAATAGGCAACAAAGCTCTAATATCAATTGTTAGGACTAACAATGCAACTTAGAAAGGGTGAATAGGTTATTTTGAAACTTTTTAAAAACAATGAAGAAGACCAAAGATGATATGAAAAAGATCAGGTAAGCAAACGTTTGATAAATGTATCTGATAGTGTCAATGCAGAGCAAAGATTGAGTGAAAAGATTGGCACACTAGATATACAGTAGTTCGGCTTATATGTCAAGCCTATGTCCACTTCACACAACTAACAGCTACAACTCGGGCTGAAATGCACTAGTAATTGCCTCACAAGTTAGAAATAGTACGTGATTATGATCTTTCATGTGATAGATTATGCTATCTTGATACAACTTCACTATTTAGAAATGTACACTTGATTTTTGCATGAATACAGGCAACAATAGATCACAAGATCTTTCAATTAGCACAAGCCTTTTAAGTAGAACAAAATTCTAGAGGCACACTTGGATATTCAATCAATTTGGTACTCTTGGCCTTTAAGATCTCCTCCTTTTATAAGCCTCAGCATTCTAGCCGTTTTAACATTCTTGGAGAAGCAAAAGAGCTGTTGGATGTTGATGGGAACATCTTTTCCTCAAGCTAGAATTGCTTTTTCAAAGTCAGACTGAACTTTTTTTAAATATGTGCTAAGCTGCTATTCTACACTGATAGCTTTCTGCAGGACTCTGATAGGAGTAGGGAACAATTTCAATAATCCTCAGAATATTTCTTCCTGCGTTGACATCAAGTAACGTCTATTTTAGCATTTTTTTTTTTCAAACATCTACGTGTTTGGACTTTAAACAACTCTGCAGAGCAGATATTTCAAGCTCCGATATCAATAATCGATGACCAGATCTTTTCTGATCCTCAGCAGTTGTTTTCATGAAAACGCTTCAGACTGTACGCAATCTTTACCCAATGGTCATCATGTGATCCTTAGCCATAGATATCAAACATTTGCACACCAAAGGTAAAATAAATACCAAAAGATAATTTGGAAATCATCAAAATATTTTACGAGATACTTCTCCAACATATTTCCTAATCTTTGTTTTAACATATTATGATAGTCATTTATTATAAATATGTGCCATTAATTTTTTTGTGTGATGATGGAGTATTTAAAACTTCAATTTCAAGTATTAGTTAGGAAAACTTTATTAGGAAAATTTTTCAAGGCTTATAATAAAGAATATATTTATCAATCTTCTTTGTAAAATTTATTGGATAAGTGTACTGAAAGTCCTAAAACTTATCACGAAAGTATAATTGAATCCTAAAAAACTTTCAAAAAAAATGCAATTATGTCCTAAAACTTGTCAAGTCGGTGCAATCAAATCATTCCATTAAATTTCGTCCAATTTGACAAATGAAATATACCAACAAGTGTTATCACCTAATTACATTTTTTTTTTATAATTTTTAAGACTTGATTGCATTTTTGAAAATTTTAGAACTAAATTACACTTTTATGATAAGTTTAGGACTTGGTTGCACTTTTTGAAAGTTTTAAGGCTTAATTGCAATTTTGTGACAAGTTTTAGGATTCAAAGTGCACTTTATCCCAAAAATCATTTTCCATAAACTTGTTCAAAATTTATTCTCGTCAATTATAAAGGATCGAAAATTATCTTCATAAACTACAAATGATAGAAACTACCTAGGAAAAGTGTCAAAAAGTCCTAAATCTATGCATTGGTGCCAATTTAATTCATCAAATCTTTTAATTGTGCCAATTTAGTCATAAACCTTTTGCATTTATATCAATGAGTCTATCCAATCAATTTGGTTGGAAATTGATAATGTGGATGCTGGCTATCTATCCGGTATGTTAGCTGTCACTACGTAGCCATTGCCGACACCATGACTTAAAATTTTAAATTATTATGTTTGAATATTTTTTAAATAATTTATTTGGTTTTTCTTTTTCTTTGTCTTTTTTTTTTATGAAGGCTAGTGATGGTTGCAGCCACCAACCTTGCCTGGATATAGGTGATGGGCGTGCGACCTCACCATCACTAGGCAAGGGCCCCAAATTTGTGTGAGGGCATTGTGGCCCTCACCCAAAGCTGCGCGCGAGGGTACCAGTGACCCTTGTCAACCCTAAATATAAAAGAGTAAAAGAAAAAGAAAAATAAAAGATTATTAGAAAATAAAGATAAAATACAAATGTTTATAAAACATGTCCAAGTCAGCGCCAGTCATGGCATATAGAATGATCGGCGTCCACATCAGAGATTTGAAGCAAAAATTGGCCGGATGGACTTAATTGGCACAAATGCAAAAGGTTTAGGAGTAAATTGTTACAACTGAAAGGTTACAACTAAATTGGCAATATACAAAAGGATTAGGACTTTTTACACTTTTTCGAAATTATCTTGAATAAAAAATTTACAATTATTAAAATAATTAAATGTTTAAAGTAACTAGGCAACAATTAATTCGGGTTAATACCATGAAAAAAAATCCAATACTATTACACTTGTGGTAATTTTATCCTCAATTAATTTTTGTTAAATTTTATCGTCAAATTGCTGAGTTAAATGACATGTGGCAGTGTGACGGGTGTATCAGCTTGGGGTTTTACCCTCTGTTTATAAAAAAAAAACGTACCAGTTTTGGATTTTTCGTGGTATTAGTCCAATTAACGAAAATTAACGGAAAGTAAATTTATCACAGGTGTACCAATTTTGGAATTTTGGTGGTCAAAAAATTAGTTTGGGATAAATTTATCATAGGTGTACTAGTTCGAGATTGTTCTTGGTGTTAGCCCTATTAATTTACATGCTTTTTTATGTGCTTTTTTTAGTTATAAGAACTTGTGTAATGTGTTAAGGGTGTATCTTTCTTGTATAAACTTATTATTTGCTTGAATTTGTCTTTCAGAATTTTCTAATATGTGTGTGTGTGTGTGTGTGTGTGTGTGTGTGTGTGTGTGTGTGTGTGTGTGTGTGTGTGTGTGTGTGTGTGTGTGTGTGTGTGTGTGTGTGTGTGTGTGTGTGTGAGTGATTATTTGTATAATTGATATATATGTACGTGTGTGTACACCCATACTGGTACACCTGTACCACATTTGCCCTAAACTAGTATCCTGTAATTCTAATTTTTTTTGGGTTAAATATATATGGTTGCACCAATTGGGGGTTAACGTGACATGTGTGTAGTAGTTTGAGAGTTTTTGTGATATAAGTATTTGGTTGGGGTCAATGTGGCATGTGTATACCAGTTAGAGATTTTTGTGATTCGAAAATGAGTCGGAGGAAAACGTGTTACGGTGTAGCAGTTTAGGATTTTTGGTGGGTATTAATCTTAATTGTATCTATTGAATGCTAGATATATTGTGATGATGGATACATTTCACTATTGTTCATATAATATCATTTTGTTGTCAATATAAGATAGTTATAATAACTACTTCGACTTGTTCAATCCTTAGTAACATCTTGTTTACACAAGTATTATAATATATTTATGTTATTTATTTGTTGAATTGGGCTATCATATTATACAAATTTTTTTTATTGATTGTTAATATCATTTACAGAAATATGACAGAATACTTTGTTATAATACTAACTTTTCAATCATAAAAGACATCACATGCCGATAATATAATAGAACCCTTTCCACATATACTTTTTCACCTATTTGTAATGTACTATTATTTATTTATTAGCATGTAATATAATTTTCTTTGTGATGATGAACGGTTTTTAGTTATATGCCAAATATGGATTGATCTTATTATATAATTATTTGTCAATATAAATCAAGGGATAGTATACTCGTAATTTTTCAACTAAGACAATAGTACATCATAATAGATATCTCTACATTGGTAAACTCTTTCAAAATTGTGTCATAATCCTCATTAGAGAATCTATATATGCATCAGACGATTGTTTTAGACATTTTATTATCAAAGTACTCGAAATTATGAATATAACTTTTATAGGGAATATAACTTTTTTTTAACATTGAATTATGAGAAAATATCTTGTTATATGGGTATCTATAAACTTTTGAGTCATCAAGAATTATATGTTGTTATATATTTTGAAATATAAACAGTCTGTAATAGATTTTCTCTGAACATGCAATATTTTCCTTCCATTTTTAATGTGTAAATTATTATATTAATTAATCTCCAAAGCGTGTTTATAAATTTTTTTCAAATATTAATATGTTCGTTATGCATATTTAAAAACATACATAGTCATATAATAGATTTCTCTAAAACATATACTTTCTTACTTTGTATTTGTATTTAGGGATGGGTAACCTCATCATACCAATTTTATGTAGAGCATGCCATGTAACTTTGTTTATGATGTATATGTAGCCACCTAAATTTTCGTTTGTAGACCTAATCATGCATTTCATAAGAAATTACGTGTCCGAATTTATTGATAACATGAAATTTAACCCTCAATAAAAGATATTTGACATTGGAGTATTCTTGCATCCACATTCTACACCTTTAGAAATTAGGGACATTTTTTTTTGTTAAAGATAAGAAATTTTTTTGTTAAAGGAACGTTGACTTATGGGCAAGATTCCGAACTTTTGTGAACCAGCCCGTACTCAAGGTGGTGTTTCTTTCTGGGCACTTGGGCTCATTTTCCTTTTTACAGCAAGCACGACAAAAGAAAAAAGGGCTGAACAAAAGGGCGTGCAAGCTAGGAAAAAGAAAGGAATTAGTGCATTAGAAATATTAAATTTTTCACAAAAATGTAATTGAGTCCTAAAACTTTCAATAATGCAATCAAATACTAAAACTTATAATGAAAGTGCAATCGAGTTCTAAAATTTTCAAAAAGTGCAATCAATAAAATGACCTTGATTGGATCTGACAAGTTTTAAGACTTGATTGCACTTTTTGAAAGTTCTAGGACTCCATCGCATTTCATGACAAGTTTAGGACTTAATTGCACTTTTTGAAATTTTAGGACCTAATTATATCTCTGTGAAAGTTTTAGCATTTTCAATTCACTATCACAAAGCAAAAAAGGAGGGAAAGGTTTTTTTTTTTGGGGGGACCAACAAATGTAAGAATCTTGTCTTACATTCGGTGGTCAAAGAGAGAATAAACAAAGGCCGATGACTAAAGTGAGCATGATTCTACGGTTGAAACGGAAAATGAAATTCTGACCGATTCTAGGTTCTAGAGTATACAGAGTAGTTCTAGGTTCAAAAAGTGCGAAACCAATTCCGATGGGTAGGTACCGGGGAACTAGGAACTGGAACAAGTCTTTGTGTTTTTCTTATTTTATATTTTTGATGACATCCGATAATGAGGCATATAATATGGAACACTAGTTTGAGCTTTCATTTTCTAGTGATATCAATGACTGGGACTTTTATTTTGTAGGGGTGAGTGGTTCTAGCTTTCGTCCAAATTGCAAATGGAGCTTGTAACCTGCTCATTAGTATTGGTTTTCGAATTATAAAACCTACTTTGCATGCCTTTTAAACTACTAGTGTTGGTTTCCAAGGTATACTCTGATTCCATCTATATTGTTTTATTAAAATATTGTAGTGAATTATCACCTCAAATAACCATAATTTGTTGTTACAATTTACTTACTACAACTCATATTTATACATCTGATGAATATGAAATATTTAAAAAGTAAAAAAAATCAGTAATGGATATGTTAGAAAATGGAAGCTCAAACAAGTGGTTGCAGATTACACGCTCATGATCGAATATCATGGAATATCGTAGGATCATGTAAAGATATAGAACAAGAAAAACACAAAAGCTTTTTTTAGATGGAATCTGGAACCTATATATTGAAATAGATTTATCAATTTTGTAACCTGAAACCCATCTTGCATACCTGAAAATCTAAAACCATACCAGTTCTCGATTCTGCCCTGAAATTATACTATATACATATTACTTTGTTGATGTTTCATATTCTTCGCCTACCTATATATGAGTTGTACTCAGTGGATTGTAGTAGCGAATGATATTTATTAGAGGTGATGATTTAACTGTAATTGTTCAATTAAAAATACATGTAAAACCTGAGTACACCCTGAAACCTCTAACAAGTTAGGTTCCAAGTTTTAGGATATACAAGATAGTTCGAGTTTCAAAAAACTAAATAACCAATTTCAATGGATAGATCTAGGTTCCAAGGTTCCGAGTCTCAAAAACTAATTAACCAATTTCAATGGATAGATTCCAGGTTCCAAGTGGAACTTGAATTGATCTTGAAATTTCTTACCCTAACCAATGAGTGTGTGCAAGGAGTGGCATGAGAAAGAGGGAAAAATATGGTTGTCAACGGGTTGGGTTTCTTGGAATGTGTGTTCCAAATCGAGACCTGAATATTGCATATAATCTAAACCCATGGTTTGGTTCTATCTTTCTTTTATTTATTATTATTTTTTTAATAACGATAGAGGTAGTCAAACCTATTTTTCCAAAATCAGTAGAAGATATTCAATCAATCAGCAACAATCGCAATCTCCAACTATGATCATCAGCAACAATTGCAATCGCTTTAGTTACACCATGAGTGTCATAACTTTTTTATGGCGTTTCCTTGAGTGCCAAAACTTTGAAAAAATGTTCACTTTAGTGCTAGTCGCTGCTTTGGCTCACCAGAAATCCACGTGGAGTTATTTTTAATATTTAACTACCCTACGTGCCTCGCCGAGAAACTGAAGTCAGCATTAGAGATAAGAAACAACTCCGTAATAAAGAAGAACTTAACTTCTTACACAGATTGGGGCAAATTGAACTGTCTAATTGAAGAACCCTAATCCTAACTTCATCCTCGATTTGAAATTCTTCCAATTGGGAGCTTTCACCTCATTATATTGGCAATGGGGAGTAGAAGCAGGAAAAGCCGGTCAAGATTTGACGAGCAAAGCGAAGATGGAGTCAAAATTATTGCTATTATGGGCTACAAAGTCCAATAAGAATAGCTTGGACTCAAGATAATCTAGGAGGAGGTTAGTTGGATGTGCTATTTATATAGAAGGCTTCAATTGTGGATATTTCAGGTGGGTTGACACAAAATTTCAAAACCGAGTGATGAAGGTGATCTTACAGCTCCTCGAAGGACATCAGGAAGGTCGACCCATATTGACAGATGAGTTGGTGATACCGACTCAATACACGTAGAAATCAAGGTTCTAAAATGTTTGGTCAACCATTTGAAGAAACAAGTTTCAAGGATGAAAATTCAAAGGGATATTTTTGGAGCATTGCTTGTGTTGTTCTCAAGTGTGGTCTGCTTTGTATTCATATGTAAGGTTGGTTTTGAGAAGAACCAACTGAGTCTTCCATAATTTAAGAACAATGAAATGTGTTTTAGTATTTGGAGCAATAACTATTGGTTGGAATGTTTTTTTCCAAACCGAGCAATGACTATTAGTTGAATGGCCTGTTTTGGAGTGCTAGTTGAGTGAGTTTGAGTGGCCATATGTGGTCGATTTGTGAAAATGGTGTTCTTGATGATTTCATTGAATGATCAATGGTTGATTTGGATATTGGTGATGCAATTTGTGTATTATTTTTGGCTTATAAAGGATACAAGTCAGGCATCATCTCTGCAACATTTTTTTTTTCATTTTTTGCAGCAAGAACATATGCTTTTTGCATCTGTTTTGAGTGATTTTTGTCATTGCTATTAAAGTACAGTACAAATTCCCTATTGGGTTGGAGGAAGTGAAGATGACATAGATAATGGAATTCATTTTGGTCTTCCCAACGCTTTGGAGCTGCTCGGTCATTTGCTCATAGCTAATCTAAAAAGGCAGATTCGTGCACCTCTTAGGGTTCTGCCATTATATTTGCTATTGTTGGAGTGGTTTAGCAAGAACAGATGGTCTTTTTAGGTGATTTTGCTCTGGTTTGGGCTATGGTGCTATGGTTGTTAAATTATAGCACAAGTTCCAATAACTTTGCAATTGGTTATTTGAGTGCTAATTTTTCTTTTTAAAGTAAACACTTAAGTTCATCAACTTGTTAAAAGTGAACAATTAGGTTTGTGAACTTGTTAAGAAGTGGCCTGGTGGTGTCACCTTGTCAAACACATCCTATGCAGGTTCAGCAAATAATATGCATTTCATTATCTTGTAACATCCAACCTTGGGTTGGTTTCACACCAAATGACATTACATTTACATCAAACTCAGAAATTGCATCGGCGAACTCACATTCTCTTAAATTAAAACCATCATCATATTCTTACATTCATGAAAACAACATTGCTGTAGCTCACATATGACTAGCCAAAATTGCAACAACACTAATGTACATACGGACATCCTAACAACAAAATCTGGTGTACACTTTTACACCTAAACAACGTCTCCTCTAATAACCAACCAGTTGTAATCCACGTAACAATGTAAACATAAACATAGATAGACAACAAAAACTAGTAGCCCATCATGAAAATCATCCCATAAGTCAGTATAAAGAACCCAGTCACCAACGATTGTCTTCTAATTATTCATGAGCCTTGCACTCTTTCGGAGTGGAACTTTAGGCTCATCATCATTCGGTCTTGTTTCTTCTTCAACTGTGTTATCTGTTAGAGGAGCCTTCTTTATGCTGGACACTATAGTCAGACACTGAGACTGATGTGTAGTGACATTTGGAGGATTATTTGATCTAGGTGGAGCTGATGTTGGGGCCTTTTTCGGTGCTTGCTTACGAGGTGGCCTTGGTACCCTCTATTATGGAGCTGTCATTGGGAGCTTTTTTGATTGTGCACGAGTTATCATTGAACTTTTTATCAGTGCATTCATTTGGCTTCTTGTTCTAGGTGTAACAGATTCTTCAGTTGGGCGTCCTTGAGATATCAGCACCTTTGAACTTCTCCCAGGCTACAAAATAGCCATATAACCTTTATTAGATACCATGTTAGCGAAATAACTTACAAATGCATAAAACCTAGAAAAAAAAATTACATTAAAATTATCATGCCAATTTTCGTGTCTGTAAATAACCCATAGACATGCTCTCTTATCCTTTTCCCAATTACACCTTGTGTTCGTCGTGGTGCAGAACTTTCTGAAGCCTCTTGAGTTACTCTAACCCGCATAATCACATTAGACCAAGTACATACACTGTAGTGTGTTCAAGTTAAATTTTTTTGCACCTACTTTTTGGTCCTCATCTGTTCTACACTATTTGACTCACATGCCCATGTAGCCTGAGTTGTCCCTTTATAACCTACAAAATGATATAACACAATTAATCTAATGAAACAACCCGTATATAAAAAGGCAATGGTTCAATCAAACAGCTTACCTAAAGTTTGCTCTTCTGTGTCAACTAACTGGTCCCTGTGCTTTGTCCTGCAGCATTACTTCTTGCGGTGCCATAACCTGCCCCTGCAAGTTGAGTTTGTGTTTTTGTAACCTGCAAAATGACATAGCATAATTAATCTAATGCAACAACAAGTACATAAAAATTCAATGGTTCAATCAAACAGCTCACCTGAAGTTTGCTCCTCTGTGTCGACTAAGTTGTCCTTGCACTTTCTCCTATGACGTTACTTCCTATGGTATCATGACCCGCCCCTGTAGGTTGAGTTTGTCTTTCTGTAACCTGCAAAATGACATAGTATAATTAATCTAATACAACAACAAGTACATAAAAAGGCAATGGTTCAATCAAACAGCTTACCTAAAGTTTGCTCCTCTGTATCAATTGAGTTGTCCTTGCACTTTGTCTTGCAACATTACTTCCTGCGATGCCATGACTTGCCCCTATAGGTTGAGTTTGTCTTTTTGTAAGCTACAAAATGACATAGCATAATTAATCTAATGAAACAACAAGTACATAAAAAGGCAATGTTTCAATCAAATAGCTTACCTGAAGTTTGCTCCTCTATGTCGATTGAGTTGTCCCCAAGCTTTGTCTTGCAGCATTACTTCCTCTAGTGCCTTCACCTACCCTTGCATCATTACTCCTCTGTGTTTTGTCCTGTTGTCCTTGTTGGTCCTTCTTTTTTGGACAACTAGTCTTATTATGCCATTCCTCACGACATAGTGAGCATTGAATTGTTCAACCAGCTCTGCTCATTCTGTTAATCGAAAGCTCAATATCCCGCATTCACCTTTTCTTTTAAGCCCACCAACTTGCTTCTTCAAAGGTAAAGGTTCTGGGAGTTGATGATTTGTTTTGTCCCAGAATTTGTTACTTCTCAAAGGCTATATCATAAATTGGCATGAAGCAAGATACTTTCTTTTCTCGTAACAATTGTCTACATAATCCTCTGAATTGAATTGCTTCATCTGGATGACACAAATGGCATGATAGCAAGGTATTCTAGTCAACTGCCATGCTCGACAGGAACATTTTCTTCTCTCCAATGAACCACATATTTGTCGCCATTATTCATTATCTCGAACCCATCGTCCCTATTGCAAGTTGGATGACAAAACCTACTATCAGCAATGTTGGCTTCCAATTTTTTCACAATTATGGGCCCACATTAACATTCATCTCCAAGCCTTTGCAATTTAGTCATAACCATTAGTCTAATAACTTCCAGCTTACTGATGATTGACTTGCACCTAGCTCCTATAATCCTACCATTGAATGTCTCACAAAGGTTGTTGTCCACGGTGTCACACTTAAATTCTTCATTAAAAAAGGCTCTACACCAATGTTTTGCTTCAATTCGGAACAATGCTTCAAAAGCTTTAGGTGACAAGGCAGATAGAGCTTCTTTTTGAGTTCTAAAATCTGCCTTGTTTGTGTTCTTTGCAATTAGCCAAAATTGCTTCTGCAATTGTTCTCCTCTATACTTCTAAGCCCAATTAGTGTATATGTGCCGAGCACACATTTTGTGCTCAGCATATTACATCAATTCAGTAATTGCTGGCACAAGTCCCTATAAAGTAAATGATAATATAAATTGAACAGTTTGTGGTGCCCTCACCTTTTGTCAGTCACTCATGAATGCCCACCCTCTTCCATCATTGTGCCAAGGTCAGCCATGAGATTTTTTAAAAACCAAGACGAATTGTCATTGTTCTCCACCTTCATAATAGCCTAGGCTATTGAAAATATCTAGTTGTTTTAATCTCTCCCAATGCTAGCCAATAACTCGCCTTTGCATAACCCTTCAGAAAACACTCATTTAACCCTATCACTTTTCTATAGCCAACTAAAAATCCTTTTCTACATGCATCGAAACATATGTACACCCCAGTAAACTGTGTCCCATTACTAGCATTTGGCTTCTCCACAACCTCTACATAAATTATACTAAAAGGATTCTGGAGCCTGCATTCCCTCACACAATCCCAGATTTGTGCATATTCTTTTTTGTAAGTACCCATCAATGTACTCATCACCTTGTACTTAGCCCTTTTGCATTGACTTCTGGAAACATTCACACCTATTTACTCTTTCACTAGTTGTTGCAACTAAGAACCCTTAATTTTTGGCATGGCCTTAATGTATTGAAAAAATGCTTGGCCAACCAAACACTAATCACTATTTTATTATCAAATGCAATACCACAGGTATGCTCCTCCTGCGGTGAGCAAATTTGGAATGAACGAGACCTCTTGTTCAATGCACCATATATCATCCAATGGCAATTATCCCGTCCACACTTTGCTCGAATATAATCGTTGGTATTTCTAGTGAATTTAACATTCCTTTGTTTAGTGATTGAGTACCTCACAACAGAATCTCCAAATTGCTTTGCATCATCAAATTTCATTGATACACAAAATGCTAGACTTGTACTAGTTGAATCATAAAAGGAAAACTTACATTTCCTTTTACACTGAATTGCAACATTATTATCCTCATCTTCTGAGCTATCGCCCTTATCGTCACCACTTTCTTCATATTATGTATCATCACCATCAGTCGTAGTAGCTTTGCCATCCTTGTTTACTAAAGTGCCCTCATCGACTACCCCAAATGGTCGTTTCCTCTTTTGTTCATATTCCCTCACTTCTGCCTTACTTGTGCAATATCCTCATCATCGATATCACTTGTACAAAGTGTATGCATAAGTATTTCCTCATCTTCATCATCAAAGCCCAAGATGCCATGTTTATTCTGGTCTCTTTATCAAGTATTGAGTCTTCACCATCAGTTATGCCACCATTTCTCTGAGCTCCTCCACATAACTCTAACACTCCACCTATGTGAGAAGCCTTAGCTTCCTGTACTGTTAGATCTCCATCATCAGCTACTTCACTTTCAATACCAACTTCAAACACAGTTTCCTAATGTTCATCACCATCGTAGTCAACATATAGATAAATGTTATGACTATACAGATATTGGTAAATAATATCTCTCACACCATTATCATCATAGACATGCCTCACACCATCCTTAAAACTTTTATTGGGAAGTTGATAGTTTACTTTTCCTACTTTGCATTGTGTCTGTTCAACTATATCTTTGACGAGGTTTTTATATGGCAGTCTATGATGTCCACGAGGACAACATCCAAATTTCCCCCTATATATTCACACTTCTCCAAAAATAAACTTACCACCTTTTCAAACTCTAAAGGCGTTGTTTTATCACCCATGTTCACACTACAAGTAAGGAAAAGTAATAATTTCAATAGTAGGAACCACAAGACAAATAGAGGATAACTTTCACAATTAATCCCCACAACCGCAGCACTTTCAATAAACAATGAGATAGAGTTTTCACAATCGATTGCCTACAACCGCAGCAAGCACTTTGAATAAACAATGGGATGGAGAAAAACTTTAACAATTGGTCCCCACAACCACAACACTTTGAATAACCAATAATTTGGGGTGTCGGTCAGTGCACCCAAAACGTCAAACTTTAACTATGAACAACATCAAACACTCACTTTTACACTCTGGCACCAAAAGCTATTTTGGCCGTTCGATCAATGTCATTTTTCCCGCTTTTGCACTCTATCACCAACATGATATTGAATAAGATTTCACTCATTTTGTCGACAGTGAACAAAAACACAACAAATGATTAACTTTTACCCTCTATTGACCAATATTTGTCCACCTTACAAGCCCTACTCGCTTGAGAGTTCTAAAGGTTGTCGAGTGACGTCTCTGTCGCTCTCACCTTTAATCAAGGGAGCTTCGCTTTAGTGTGGGCCTCATCAGAACCCTAACCGTATGACAGAGAGAGCGACAGAGAGAGGATTGCGATTGATTTTGCCCTAATTATCTCGGGAAAAAATTTGATTTTCCCTAACTCTAGCTCTCTTGTGAGTACTTTAACAGATGGACAAACGATGTCATTTCTATTAGAGAAAAAAATTGTGTCGTTTCTTTTTGTACAAGTGGATAAAATTTTACACGTTGGACTTCTAGTCATTTGTAAAAATAACACGTAGGAATTAAAAAATTGTTTCAAATTTACACACAGCACTCAAGTGAACAAAAATAAAGTTAATGACACTCAAGTGAGCACCGTACAAAAGTTATGACACTCACAGTGCACTTTGGCCCTCAAAACCATCACCGGCAACAATTGCAATCTCTACCCACAACATCATCGAAATACCATGAAGAAATTGCTGTTGTGAAACTCCAAGTCACCTCGGGATCCAAGTTTGATGACCCTTGACAAGCCTCCTTCGAACAACTCCAAGGCCATCATCACCGTCAGAAAGAAAACCCAGTATCCCCTTACTCCGTCTGCCCCTTCCCATGGTCTTGAAACCCTTGGAGAGCACGAATCAAAAGTTGTCACCGCTACCACTCTGGGTGGCGGCAAATAGGGCAGTGAAGGATGAAGATGTGCCTCTAGTGGCGGCGATGGCAGCGGTAAAATCTTGCCTGAGAGGAGGAAGCGAGGAAGGGCAGTCGGCTGTGTTGTTGATTTTTTCTTGCACTTCATTGCTTTGCTTTATTGAGTGGTAAATTGTTGCTTGTGCACCCGACGATCACATGCATGTCACTCATTGCATGTCTGTGTCTTAGGATTAAAATACTACTTGCCAAATATTTTTGAAATAAAGAGAAAAAGTATTGTTGACACCTAAATTTTGACTAATATTTTTAGCCATTTTTGCATAGAAAATTGGAACTAATTTTAGTTCTTACAAAAAAATTCAGATCATTTTTCATGTTTATTTTAGTATTCATGCATTCCACTCGCGTTCATTTGGGCTGGCGATGAGTTTAATTGGCAAGCAGTTTGGGCCAGAACCCATCATGAACTTTCGGCTAAGGCATGGAAGGGTGTGCTGAATTTCCTGAGGCCATTAGGGCTTATTGTGAATTCAACGCAGCCCATTTAAATGGCTAATTTTGGGGAAAAAAGGGCTTATAAATGTCCATTATTTAATAAAGCCTAATCTAAGCCCTAAAAAAATATGCGGCGAGCCTAGAATTTATCTAAAAATTTGGCCAAGGCTAAAGAATGGGTAAGCCGAAAATTCAAAAGGAGTTGGACCTCATTTAAATCAGCCAATTTTTGCTCATTTAAATGTTAAGGCTTTTAATTAATGAAGGCCCAATTTGAGCCTAAAAGAACACTGCATGGCCTGTGCACCATAGAATTTCGGCTAGCCACATAATCCCTCTTATTGGCCGAAAATTGGAAGGTGTATAGGACTCTTGAAATCCTACTTCGACTAGGAGTCCTAATCCTACAATCAAAAGTAAACCCTACTTTGGCCAGGATTCCTAATCCTATGGTCTAGAATAAATCCTACTTTTTTTTTTTTGAATAAATCCTACTTTGACTAGGATTTCTAATCCTATGGTCCGTAATCAATCCTACACCAACTAGGATTGGTAAACTCTCACTCTATAAATAATGAGCTAATCTTAGGGTTAAGGACACACAATTTTCTGCACATTCTATTCGGAAAATTCAGAACAAGAGAGAGCGAGAGACGAGGATTTTCGGCAAGCAAGTAATCTCCAAGTCCCGGCCGCAAACCCCACCGTTCCGACGTCTCACACGTAGATCTTGATGCCATCCAGCCCACACACCACCCCAGCTGCACCGTATGCTGATCTCAGCCCGCCGTCCATCCTGATGTCATCCTAGCTCTGCTGTGCAGCCCATCCATGCGCCATCCAACTCACCGAAGTCGCCGCTCATTATCCGCCCGCTTGAGTAGACACAGATCAGCCCTGTTTTGGTGGCAAATCAGCTCTGTTTTCTATTGCTACTCGAGGTGTAACATAGCTACACGCTTGTGTTTAAATATCTCATTATTCAGATTCCAATTTGCTGCAAACTTCGGCTCTAAATGTGTTGTTTTTGGCATGTTAATTCGGTTGCGCAAAATGCGGAATTTTTGCTTAAAAAAGGTGAGATCTTCTAACTTTGATTGCAATATTAAGGTTGCTGATTGGAAAACTTGCATATGTTCATTATACTTGTTGAATTTATATGACTTGCAATCAAACTTGAAAAGTCAAAACCTGTTTTGGTATAAAAAGAAAGAACTTGGTTGTTTATCAAAGTTTAGACCCTTTAGAGATGTTGCTTTGTTGTATCACCTTCAATCAACCATGTATGCTGCCTTTGAGTCGCAATCTGGAGTTGCTTGAAATGTGTTATGACTTAGTATACTGAAAATTGTGCACTTTGATAAACGATTTAGTTCATAATCTTGGCAAAAACTAAAAATTGGAACTCTCTGAACAAAAATTATGATTTTTGAGAAAAAATTCACTTTGATTGATAAACATGTCGAATTATATGCCTGATCTCGAGAATTGATAAATTTGATTGGAAACTTATCTTTTATCGAAGTTGCAAATATTCAACACGTT
The DNA here is from genome assembly GCA_019149425.1 of Psidium friedrichsthalianum. Taxonomy (NCBI): domain Eukaryota; kingdom Viridiplantae; phylum Streptophyta; class Magnoliopsida; order Myrtales; family Myrtaceae; genus Psidium; species Psidium friedrichsthalianum. Next base: position 19,937 of record JAGVVM010008915.1, read on the forward strand.
TTTTTAAGATCAAATTGGATGAATGCAAAAAAAAAAAAAGGAGACATTAATTTTCCATGGTGTGGAGTACTTTCCATAGTGTGGAGTAATTCTTGTTTTGGATATTTTCTTTTGATTATTCGATTGATTGAGTCGCATATCCATGTGAATATTCTGGCATATCTTTATATCATGGATAAGTATTGCTTTGGACGAAAGATATCTTTTTTCTAATTCGAAATTATTGACCATATTTTTTTCAAAATCATGAGAGATAATTTCCTAATTGAAGAGATGTGAACTTTGGCGGACATGGAAGTGGACCTCATACAATTTTCGGCCACCCCCTAAAATTTTTTGAAAATCCATGAGCTCTTGGTGGTTGATGTTTATTTTTTCTTGTCACGTTTGTTTATTTTGTTTTCTTTATAGAGTTTGAACAATTATAAACAAATGTGCTCATAATATATGCTCCCATATGTGCCGACCCTTCGGAATGTGCCTAAGGGCAATATTTGAATTTAATCATAAAGGATGATTGTGCCTGCATGAAAATTACACACCTTATCCTTGATGGAATGGGTTGGTAATTTCGTAGAGAATTCGTATTCTGTCCTTCATAGAATGGATGACGATATTCTGTACGATACGATATCCGTTTACTGACTCAAATCGAAGAGTGCATTGCAGATAAAAAAAATGGAATTTTTTTCGGAAAATAAAGTATATTATGGGCATATTTGTTTGTTTTTGTTCACTCTTTGCTTTTAGTTTAATAACAAATCCAAAAAATGCAAAAGAATTTTTTTCATTCATATACCATATGGTCTAAAGCATACTTTGTCATTTGCATTGCATTTCTATCCAAGAAAAGAAAAATTATTTAATTCACTTCATCAAGCTAAAGAATATTTTCATGAAAATTGGTATCAAAAGGGAATTAATTTTCCTAATTAATGTACCAGGTCCCTGGACTCATTTTCTCTCGTTCGTAGAAGTAATTTAGTTCTCTTGCTAATTTACTTAGGTGTCTAATTGGCCTATCATGAAATGATTAGTGGTGGCTCCGTAATTGAAAAAAATATTTTGCCATGATTTATCACATGAACGTAGGTTGCAAATTGATAGAGCGTGGAGAGCTCGAGGTGGGTTAGTTAATTCAATTTAATTAATCTCGTAATCCATTAATTTGAAATCTCTAAATTTTAGATCGTGACAAGTACTGAAATGGCATTAGATTTATCTAGTGTAATCAAGTCCCCAAGTCCATGAAATCTCTTATTCACAAAAGTGAAACGTTTTCCTACATTTTAATGATTTCTAATCAATTCATAATAGAATAGTGGCAACTCCTAAATAAATTGAATTGATGACCCAAAGTTGCGATTGGCATGGGCTTGGGAGAGTACGCATGAAGTGTTTACTTTATAATACATTATATTTTCCTTGGGGGTTCACCTTTGGAAGGGTCGCGACAATCTTTGACTTTGTTAATTGAATTTTTATTTGATGAAAGTGTTGTATTAACTGAACTAAATCACTAAGGTGAAATTATTTAAAATTCAAGAGTTTGTGAAATTTTTAATCTATGCCAATCTGTAAATTAATTTATTTCAATCTTGTCTGACTCGAATAGATTTGAGATGTTTTATATAAATATTATGGCAAAAGGACACTTGGAGTGCCAATTTTTGTGTAGTGCTCACTTTGGTGCTTTTTTTTATACTTAAGTGGCAATTAGAGAAAAAATGATTACGTTATGTTAAACCTAAATTTTGATTTCTTTATTTAATCATTTATTGCATAAGAAATTAAGGGCTAACCTTAGTCCTTGGCAAAAATTTCAAATCATTTTCATATAGTTGTCACTTAGATTAGTTTAATTTGGCATACATTGCATTCACATTAGATTGGAACGATGGCGGATTTTCTGAACTTAAATTGAATTAGTCCGACCAAGCCCGTGGCCGTAGATAACATTGTGCTCAATTCAGAAATTAATTTGCAAAATTTTTAACATGCTTGCGTGGCTGATTCTCTTGTGTAAGAAAGAAGGGGAAAAAAAAGCAAGGCCAACGGATTTCGTTCAAAAGAAGGCAAATAAAGCGAGAGATAGGGGGACGGATTACCTCATGATATTCAAGACTTCATATGCTAATTTCGACTATGCGAAATAGGAAGCGGACGGTGAGGAAATTTCCTACATTATGTTTATTTGTTTTTTTTTTTTTAAAAGGTAGTTCGGTTACGGGACCATCTTCCAACGTCCAAATCAAAACCTGACAAAGATACACATGGTCAAAAGCGAGGAAATGGGCAAATGATAAAGGATATTTCAAGATTTGATTTCTTTTGAAAGTTCAAGTGGTCTTTGCTATAAAAGGGATTCACGTTCTTCTTCACGAGGGGGGAGCAATTCTCTAATTGAGAACCAGGCGTGCTACAGAGAGAAAAAGTGAGAGGGACGTCAAAAAGAGAGGGTAGAGGGAGAAAAAGGGGAGAGGTACGTCCAAAAGAGAGCACAATTGTGCATACACTCCACTCATATAGGGCACAAGTGATAGAGGAGGAGAGAGATTGACGCCATTAGCCAGAGAGATTGTTCTTTGTGCAAAAAAAGAAAGAAGAAAGAAAGAAAGTGGATACACGAGAGAAAGAGAAAGGGAAAGAGCGTGAAAAAGAAAGAAAATTTTTCTTCTCAACTGCGTCCACTCTTCAACCGAGAAGACCTCTGACGTTGTCGCTGCCCTGCTGCCCACCTCCAACGTCGATTGCGCGCTGTTCATTACCAGTGCGAGCTGCAATGACGAGCAGCTACTCCTTGGGTTGTTCCTTGATTATACCAGCCGGGGACTCGCCGACGAAGGGGCTTTTTACGAAAATAGGTTAAAAATTTAACGTTTTTACCGATTTGGATCTGCATGAAAAAAATTATGGAAAGGGGGCTCGTTCGGCACTACAAGTGCCGAACAAGGCCTTTGTTCAGCGCTCCTAGCGCCGAACAACTTCCTAAATGAAAAAAAAATCATTTTTAATAATTTATTTTTGTCTCATCCGAACTATCCAACAGCCGGCCCCCATTTCTCCTCTCGCCCACTCTTTCCAATGTACCTTTTTCCCTTGTTTTTCACTGAATTTTAGAATCTTATTCCGAAAGTTCACACGAAGCCTCTCTTTTCAGAAGCAAAATTTTGAAACTTCACGTGAAGTTTCAGAAGCCACGTGAAGTTTCAGAAAATTTGCTTTTGAAACTTCACGTGAAGTTTCAAAAGCAAATGAGACTTCTGAATCCTTCAGTTCTATTAAAGACGGAGAGGGAGAGAACTCTTTGGCCATTTTACGAAGACAAAGAGAGAGAACAGAGAGCAAATAGAGAGAAAGCTGAGAAAGAATCGAGAGAAAATCGATAGAAAAAAAAGGATTTGGAAATTAGTCGTCAATTTCGAGCGTCTCCATATTTGCAGTCATTTATTCCTTCAAAATTTTCTCGCAATCGAATCAGGTAAGATTTAACTTTATGATATGTTTTCTTTTGGCATTTGCGTTTTTTGTTTCGTTGCATGTAATGTTAATTTTTTTTATACGACAGAGAAAATAGAAGAGTGGAAGTATCAACTTCAAGAATCTCGACACACGCACGATATTTGTGTTAAGGTAATGCCTATATTCTTGTTAAAACATGATATATTTTAGTACCGTGCATACACTGTTTCGCTGTTATATTGTGATGTGTACATGTTGTTTAGTCCGAAAAATATCTTATTTTTTGGTCTACATATATGTCTATTTGCACTAAAAAATATCTTATTTTTGTGCTGTTCATATCTCTGTTTTGCATGCCGATATATGTGTCACGAAAGATTTTGTGCGTATTAAGCCCGTATTTTATCATGATTTTTGAAATTTGGAGGGTTAATTGGATTTAATTTTCAAGATATTGAAATAATAACTGAATGTACATGTTTAACGAAAAAAATTTATGGGAAAATGTTAGTACCGTAGGAGCTGGTAATTAGATCGGACAATGTAGATTTGATCTTCGGTTAAATATGAGTCGTTGTAATTTGTTACCTAATGCAACGAACGTGGACAATCCTTGACCATATAAATTATTTATAATAATAAAAGTTATACCAAAGAATAGAAAATTTGAAAAAGAAATTGGGAAAAAATAATTAAAAAAATAAAAATATTCAAAAAATTTGTCGATTTATTCCTAAAATATCTTCTTTTAGCGCTACAAATATCTTTATTTTGCATGTCGAGACATGTCTGAGGAAAAATTTTATGCGTATTAAATCGTATTTTTTTCATATATTTAAAATTTTGTAGGGTTAATTAAATATGATTATTAGAATATATGTATTAATACGATCTGTTTGTAATAATAAGAAGTTTCTAGATAATAGAAAAATTAGGGAAAAATGAAAATAAAAATAATCCTAATTTAAAAAAATGCACAAAACTCTATTGTGAAAGTTTCGGTTCAAACTCAAGTGGGTTTGGGCCGGCTCTTCGAGTTTGTGAGTTGGGTCGAACCGGCCCGATCTGGAAAATTAATAGGAAAAAGAGAAAAAATAAAAGGAAAAATTATATTGTAAAAGAAAAATAATAATAGATAATATTAAAAATGGAAGCGACGTCGTTATTTGATCTGTTGATCTAGCCAGAAAATTTTAAAAAATAATCAAAAAAAATAAAAAATATGAAATCACAAAAAAATTTGAAAATTATGATCGAAATCATAATATTTTCTGAAAAATTAGGAAACATTCCACAAAGAAAATTTTGAAAATCTGAAAAATTACAATTTCATCAATTAATTGACTAGATATTATTGTTGATGATTTTGGCCTTTCATTCATTTGTAAATAACAATTGTATCACTTATCTATAAATATTTTCAAAGAATACATAATTTCGTAAATATTTTTGTGACCCTATTTATTTCATTTTTTATATTGATAGTGATAATGTTCATTTATTAATGTGTATAGGAAAAATTACAAAATTGTACATGCAAAATAATTTATAATTTGTTCATTTAACAGAATGTCTACATCTTTTGCGACTGTACAATGGGGAGGTAGAATAGTACAAAATCAATTTGGATATGATTACGAAGGTGGACAATGTGCTATGTTTGAGTTTGGAAACATATCCACATTTGATGAGTTACGTGCTACGATTGAGCGTGAGTTGAATATAACAGAAAATCAGTTCATTCCCAGTTTGATGTATAGACAACCGATTGGAACAATCGGTTGTATGATGTACAATATTGTGGATGTGCGTAATGATAGCATAGTTGAGAGAATCCAACAGTTTGCACGTTTGTCCGGTCATATGGGTTTCTACAGTTTTATGCTACTGTAGATGAGCACCAACCTATAAATGATTCAATTGGAGAAGGTTCCAATATTGGTGAAGATGATGTTGATGTGAATAATCAGTCTATGCAGTACGATGATAACGATGATAGTGATGAAGAAGATGATTCATGGTTAGGAAGTGACGACAGCGATGAAGAAAATGACGAAAGTGGCGATATGGATGCTTATTACAACACCCATTGTAATAATCCCATTTTGCCGTTGGTACATCCACCGCCCTATTCAGAGATTGACTATGATATGATGCAAGTCGATACAATAACTAAGCCGAGCCATATGTTATTTGATCCAGCCAAAGAATTTCGTGTTGGAATGTTATTTCCATCACGAGATGCAGTGCAGCTGGCTGCGAAAGAATATTCGCTGCTGAGAAATCATCACTTTCGTAGTGAAGAGACAAAGAAAAGGAAATATGTTATAAAGTGTGGTAATGCAAACGAACCGTGTGATTGGAGGCTCCGTGCATTGAATAAAGCGGGTGACCTATTTTGGAAAATAACTAAATACAGTGGCCCACATACATGTCGTAATCCGCAAATGTCAACAGATCATCGGCAACTTGACCAGAAGTACCTCTCCAGCCAGATAGAAGTAATGGTTGCCGCCCAACCAGATATAAAAATCAAGCCACTAATGGCGATGATTAAAGATAAGCTGGGTTTCCAACCTAGTTATCGCAAAATATGGCTAGCTAAAAAAATGGCGATTGCAAAAATTTTTGGAGGATGGGATGACTCGTACGGTCAGTTGAGAAAGTACATGAATATGACGAAGCTAGTGAATCCAGGTTTTCATTTTGTGATCGAGGATCGCCTCAGCCAAGATCAGAGTTGCAAGGTTTTCAACCGAATGTTCTGGACTTATAAACAGACAAGTGAAGGCTTCAGAAGCTGTCGTCCTGTGATTTTTGTCGATGGAACTTTTTTGTACGGAAAATATCGAGGAACGCTCCTATGTGCAGCCTCATTTGATGGGAATAATCATATATTTTCGTTGGCATTTGCTGTGGTCGATCGGGAGACTGTTGATGATTGGTCTTGGTTTATGGATCTGTTGCGTATATATATTACTAATGGCGAGATGATATTTGCGTAATATCGGACAGACATATCGGGATTCAAAAAGCAATGGAGACGGATGGGTGGCGTCCTCCACATGCCCACCATAGATTTTGCATTCGGATTTCTCAGCAATTACAATAAACACTTCAAAGATGCCGAAGGAAAAAGAGCTATTCAGATGGCAGGTGAAATTTATAAATTATGTAATTTGAGAAAATTACTTGTTTATAAAATTATGTGATAAGTACTTATTATTATTGTAATGTGCAGCTTATGAGAACTAAAAGCGAAAGTTTCTACATATCATAAACGGAATGAGAGAATTGCATCCACAAACAGTTGAATGGTGTGATCAGATTCCTTGGAATAAATGGACAAAAGCTTATGATGAAGGAAAGAGATATGGAGTAATGACAACGAATTTAGTGGAATCGGTTAACGATATGCTGAAGGGATTTCGTGCTCTGCCTATAACAACTATGATGAATAAGATATTTTATCAGTTAGTCAATTACTTCGATACGAGAAGAACTACATATAGAGCACAAAAGATGGAGGGATGGATATATACTCAATTTGTGGGTAACCTTCTCCAGAAAAACATTGAAGCTGCAAATAGGCATGAGGTGACCTGATTCGACTATGATTTCGGAATCTTTGAAGTTAAAACTGGATATGATAGATCTAGAAGAATGGGAGGCCACAAACACAAGGTCGAGCTAAATCTGCAAAGATGCACATGTGGAAAATTTCAAGAGATGAAAATCCCGTGTTCATATGTAATTGCAGTGTGTCAAAAATATGCAATTGATTACAATACAATGGTAGATGAATTCTACACTTTAGATAGCACACTTCAGTGCTATCGGTACATGTTTCATCCATTGGGGGATCTGGATTACTGGCCTAAAATTAACGATCTTGCATTAGTGCCAGACCCGAGTCATATTAGAAAGAAAGGGAGACCCCGTGCATCACGCATACGCACTGAGATGGACTGGAGTACCCGAAGAAGTAGTGATTCGCCTAACCATTGTAGCTATTGTGGGAAATCAGGACACAGCAATCAAACTTGTGCATACAGATCGGTTTAAGGTTCTTACCCTTCTAAGTTATCCTGCTTATTCAATTAATTTTGTTATCGCAAAAAATACATTATTTCCACCTTCCGTTGGTCATACCCGACATTCGTAAATTTTAATGGTATACTATTTATTTTTAGGAAAGGATTGAGGCAAATGGCGGTGGTTTACTTCTGCACAACCTTAAAAGAAGAATAAACCCGAGAAAATATTTGTGTAATATTTTTATGTGTTTTTCTATTCTGTTTTTTGGACTTCTTGTACTTTTTATGGATTTTCTTAATTTCTTGTAATTTTTATATATGTTTTTTATGATTATATGGACCGGGTTGACTCGACGGAACAATAATATTTGGACAGTGCGTGAAGGCTTCATTTTGTATGTCCACATTTTGTCATTTTTTTTTATCTTTTACTGTTCCTTGCGTGTCGTAGTTCACGTCAATATGTGATTTCGCCACTAGTTTGTGTTCGAAGCACCCGAAATAGTGTGTTAAAACCCCTCCGCGAGCAGCCATTTCAGCAAGAATAAAAACTAAGCCTTGTGAGGCAATCAATATCGCTTTTTCGCGTGAGTTTTTTGTCATGTTTTGGTGTGTTTCACTCGTAGTTCTTTGGTCCACATCATTCCTGGTATGTTGTAGTTCACATCCATATGTGCGTTTGTCACTAAGTATGCCTGAGGGATCGGGAATTAGTTCGAGAAAACCCCTCAAAGGGCTGTTTTATCGATAATGAAAATTCATACGAAAATTTAAAACTACGTCATTTTAGACCAACCCAAGACCCATACGGTCTGGGCTGGACGCCCTTGAGGCGCACCCGGCCCGAAAAAATAAAAAAATAATTTAAAAAAATCAAAAAGAATTTTTGAATTCCGGGGAAAAATGGAAAATTTGTAGAAAATTATAAAGAAGAAAAAACACCGAAAAAATTCTAAAAAATTTCCATAAATCCCAAAATTAGGAAATTGACCATTTTAACAGGTTGGTCCTATTTTTGATGGTTTTCCCTTTTAGACATTTCGAAATGACGACTTTTGCCCTTGTAGTCTACGAAATCTTTTTTCTTATTTTCGGATATTTTCTTAACATGAAAAATAATATTAAAATTTACAACAAATTTCAAAAATTACTTTTCTTCCAAATTGGATCCTCAGGCTTCGTTAAAGCTTCTAAAGATGATTTTTCAATGCCTAGAGATTCAACGATGTCAACACATAGCAATATCATATTTATGATGTAAAAAGTTCTAGTACATCAAATTTATAATAATACATAATTTTCGTCATTTGATGATTACATTCAACGATGGTGTCGTCCCCTTATGTGACCTCCTGTTCCGCAAGTAGGTTGTCTCCGGTGTTCGGCAGGTCTAGTATTATACCGACGACGAGATTCCGCTTGTGTGGGTTGTGTAGATAACGAAGGAATATCCTCTTCTGACAACCGTGGTTGTGATGCATCATCAAATTGAGCAAACATTTCATGCTCAGACGACACATATGGAGTAGAAGCATATTGGGAAAAAGGAGGGAGCTCAAATCCTCCAGCCATCGGAGAAATTATGGGAGAGTGGGGACGGAATCCCCCATGATATGGGCCAGCGAACTGGCTGAACCCCGAAGTAAAATCTGTCTGGCCGAACCCGGGATTGAACCCAGGAGTGAAATCTGCCATATTATAGACTGCAGGATAAGGGATGGCATCTGTATCTTGAAGAGCTCTATTACTCCTTCGAATTGATTGGCTCGTCTGAGATAGGTCATCTCCATGCAATCCAATAGGTGTTGTCGTAGAGGCTGATTGGGGTCGTGGAATCGTTAATAACCGTCTCTCTTCATTGAATGCATGTAGCATTACTGTAGCTATCCTGCCTATCTGTCGTACGGTCTCCCGCATGTGATCCTGATCCCGATCCCGAGAAGTAGATCTGCATAATGATATAATTTGTTCCGCGCCATCAGCCTGTTCACGAAATCAAACTCAATACAAGTTATCAAATGCTAATAATTTATATGACTAAAAAAATTTTTGAAGTAAATTACAAGTGCTTGCACTAACCGCTGCACCTACTGCACCTTCCATGTAAGAAATCCACCGTCGTGTGCATGCACGGTACCACTCCATGTATTCTAAATGGAAATGAAGTGGCTCCGTTGCAGGATCAAATCGAACTATGAAGTTAGAACGATTGTTCCACATTTGAATCCACTCCATGTGCTTCTCCACCCAATTGTTGTAAGCTGGCCTTAGTTCAATGGCATGAAAGGGTTTATGATCATTCAGAGGATTCAGTATTAGTTGCTGCATGCCAAATTGACGGAGCACTCGGTCCGGGTAATGCCACTCAACTATGTGAAAATAGATGAGTGGAACACGAGCTGTCCAAATTTCTTTTCCCTCCATACAGTATTCTGGTAGAGCCTCGAGAATGTCATCAGTATATGGCTCCCAAATAATCTGTTAAAAATATTGAAATATATCAAATTAAATAAAGAATTAATTTAAAAGCTAACATTACATTGAATTTATTAATTTCTATCATGACTTACATCGCTAAATGTCATTCTATCAAATTGATAGCGTTGATGTGGCAAAGTGTGTATGGGCACTCTAGTTGTCCGTAAGAATTGAAACCATCTGAAAAAATTAAAAAAATATTTAGATATATTGTCATACGCATTATATAATTTATCTCTACAGTATAATGGTGAAAAAAAAATACAATTATATATATTATATGAACTGAAAAAAATTTATCACTCGCGAACTACAAAAACATATATATCACATACCGACTACCAAGAGGTGCATCTTCAAAAGGATTACTGCTTCTGATGGATGGTGATATAGAACTGAATCGATCCCATGCCCAAATTTGCAATACATATAGGGGACCGCTCATTTGTCGTACTGATGGCTGAGTGGCATTGCATAGCTCCCTATATAACCATGCAAGCGCTGCCGAACCCCAACTGTACGGCGTACATCGGTGAGGTTCTCCAATAATGGAAGAAAAATTACACTTACCCTTGCTCCCGATTTATCAAAAAATATGGAGCCTCCAGCCAACTGCAAAATGAATGCTCTCGCATATTGTATTATCATACCATCATCTGCATCGTCTGGAATTCCATCAAAGACTCCTCTCAACCAGGCAATCTTCAACATCGAACCACGTAATTGACTCGGTGGGGTCGGTGGCCCAGTAGATCCTCACAAACATCGCCCCAATTTCTATTAGTGGGGCAAGTAACTGCATTTTCATTTATGGAAAGCCCTATAAGAACCTCGATATCCTGTAGGATAATAGTGCATTCACCTTCTGGCATGTGGAAGGTGTGAGTCTCGGGCCTCCATCGCTCAACCAACGTTGTGATCAGATGGTGATCAACTTGCCAGAATCCCATTTTCCAAAGTCCATAAAATCCCGAAGCTCGAAGATATGGTTCTAATCGATGATCAAGCTCAGCTTCGGGTAGTATTGCTCCATCTCGTTGACACCGAATAACTTCATTATCATCTATCTGTGAAATATTACATTAATTGTTACTAACAATTTCATTATGATATAACTGTTACAAATGACAGCTCAGCTGATAACTATTTTAATTACTTACCTTAGCCTCTCAAATGGCTTGTGATCTATGTTCAGCCTGCTCTGTCAGTAGTGAATTATTCTCAGGTCCCGGCCGAATATACTTCCTTTGTGCCATATCTACAAATGGAACTGATAAATTTCATAAGTATCGCATAATGTTTCTAAGATGCTTTACCCATCAGGGGTACAATCGTCATTTACAATGGAATGAACGAAAAATAATAACATAAATCCTAATTTAATTTTTTACATTAATCTGAACTTTTTTTATGAAAAGTCGTGAAATTTTCTCAAATTTTTTAAAAATTTTTTTTATGTTTTTTCATTATTTCCTGATTGTCTGGTTTATTTTTTTTTCTAAATTTTCAATTTAAATTTTCTATTAATTAGGCCGGGTCCAGGATTTGACCCAAATAACGGCGCCTCTCTCATTTCTTATGTTAATAATAATAATAATAATAATAATAATAATAATAATAATAATAATAATTATTATTATTATTATTATTATTATTATTATTTCCTAATTATAATTATAATTATAATTATTATTATTATTATTTCCTAATTTTCTTTTTTCCTTTTTTTGTTATTCTTTTTTCTGACCAGTCAATTCAACCAATTCATTAATCGAAAGAGTCGGCCAAAACCCGCTCGGCTTTCAATAGGGACTAAAATGACAGAATTTTAGGAATTTTCTATTATTTTTTAATTATTTTTTTCCAATTTTTACGAAATTTTATATTCTTTGGGATTTTTTTATTATTATAAACTAATTATATGGTCATGTTCATTACATTACGCAACTAAAATCAACATTGTCCGATCTAATTACCAGTTCATACGGTCTATATCTAATAAGAGTTTCCCATTAACCCTCTATAATTTCAAATTTCATGATGAAATACAAGTTTAATATACACAAAATATTTCATGAGACATGTATCGACATGCAAAATAGATATATAAGTAGCACAAAATTAAGCTATTTCTCAGTATAAAATAGACATATATGTGGCGCAAAAATAAGCTATTTTTTGATACAAAACAGACATATATGTAGCACAAAAAAGCACATTTTTCTGACTAAACAACATGTAAAACATCACAATACAACAATTATTGCATAGTACTAAAATAGCATATTCTAACAAGGATATAGGCATTACCTTAACTCAAAAAGCGCGTGTGTGTTGAGATTGGAGAAAATGATACTTCGATTCTTCTAACTTCTGTACCGTCTACAAAAAAAATTAATATTACATGCAATGAAACGAAAAATGCAAATGGCGAAATAAAACAGGTCATAAAGTGAAATATTACCTAAATCGATGGCGAGGAAATATTGACAAAATTAGTGACAATGAATACAAACACGTCAGAAATGGACGAACGACCTCTTAAATTTTTCTCACTCGATTTCTCTCGATACGTTCTTTCTTTCTCCTTCTTCAGAACTTCTTTAGACTCTAGTTTCGATTCTCTCTATTTTCTCTCTTTGTTTCTCCTTCTTTAGAACTTCTTCAGACTCTAACTTCTTCAAGCTCTACTCTATCTCTTATATGATAAATTTTTTCACTATTGAGATGAATCTCTATTTCGTTGATTCGGCAGCTTTTTTGGGTAAAACACGTAAAAAGAGGAGACGTATCGCGCGTAAAAGAAGGGGAAGAGAGGGGCCATAAAAAAGAGAAGGGGGACGGTGAAAAAATAGGTAAAGGTCCCCGTCTGGCAAAAAAAAATGACAAACTGGGAAGAGGGGGGCCGGGGGAGGGAAATGACAAACTGGGGAGAGGGGGGGCCGAACCACATGTTGTTCGGCACCTAGGTGCCGAACAACATGTGGTTCGGCCCCCCCTCTCCCCAGTTTGTCATTTCCCTCCCCCGGCCCCCCCTCTTCCCAGTTTGTCATTTTTTTTTGCCAGACGGGGACCTTTACCTATTTTTTCACCGTCCCCCTTCTCTTTTTTATGGCCCCTCTCTTCCCCTTCTTTTACGCGCGATACGTCTCCTCTTTTTACGTGTTTTACCCAAAAAAGCTGCCGAATCAACGAAATAGAGATTCATCTCAATAGTGAAAAAATTTATCATATAAGAGATAGAGTAGAGCTTGAAGAAGTTAGAGTCTGAAGAAGTTCTAAAGAAGGAGAAACAAAGAGAGAAAATAGAGAGAATCGAAACTAGAGTCTAAAGAAGTTCTGAAGAAGGAGAAAGAAAGAACGTATCGAGAGAAATCGAGTGAGAAAAATTTAAGAGGTCGTTCGTCCATTTCTGACGTGTTTGTATTCATTGTCACTAATTTTGTCAATATTTCCTCGCCATCGATTTAGGTAATATTTCACTTTATGACCTGTTTTATTTCGCCATTTGCATTTTTCGTTTCATTGCATGTAATATTAATTTTTTTTGTAGACGGTACAGAAGTTAGAAGAATCGAAGTATCATTTTCTCCAATCTCAACACACACGCGCTTTTTGAGTTAAGGTAATGCCTATATCCTTGTTAGAATATGCTATTTTAGTACTATGCAATAATTGTTGTATTGTGATGTTTTACATGTTGTTTAGTCAGAAAAATGTGCTTTTTTGTGCTACATATATGTCTGTTTTGTATCAAAAAATAGCTTATTTTTGCGCCACATATATGTCTATTTTATACTGAGAAATAGCTTAATTTTGTGCTACTTATATATCTATTTTGCATGTCGATACATGTCTCATGAAATATTTTGTGTATATTAAACTTGTATTTCATCATGAAATTTGAAATTATAGAGGGTTAATGGGAAACTCTTATTAGATATAGACCGTATGAACTGGTAATTAGATCGGACAATGTTGATTTTAGTTGCGTAATGTAATGAACATGACCATATAATTAGTTTATAATAATAAAAAAATCCCAAAGAATATAAAATTTCGTAAAAAATTGGAAAAAAATAATTAAAAAATAATAGAAAATTCCTAAAATTCTGTCATTTTAGTCCCTATTGAAAGCCGAGCGGGTTTTGGCCGACTCTTTCGATTATGAATTGGGTTGAATTGACTTGGTCAGAAAAAAGAATAACAAAAAAAGGAAAAAGAAAATTAGGAAATAATAATAATAATAATTATAATTATAATTATAATTAGGAAATAATAATAATAATAATAATAATATAATAATTATTATTATTATTATTATTATTATTATTATTATTATTATTATTATTAACATAAGAAATGAGAGAGGCGCCGTTATTTGGGTCAAATCCTGGACCCGGCCTAATTAATAAAAATTTAAATTGAAAATTTAGAAAAAAAAATAAACCAGACAATCAGGAAAATGAAAAAACATAAAAAAAATTTTCTAAAAAATTTGAGAAAATTTCACGACTTTTCATAAAAAAAAGTTCAGATTAATGTAAAAAATTAAATTAGGATTTATGTTATTATTTTTCGTTCATTCCATTGTAAATGACGATTGTACCCCTGATGGGTAAAGCATCTAGAAACATTATGCGATACTTATGAAATTTATCAGTTCCATTTGTAGATATGGCACAAAGGAAGTATATTCGGCCGGGACCTGAGAATAATTCACTACTGACAGAGCAGGCTGAACATAGATCACAAGCCATTTGGGAGGCTAAGGTAAGTAATTAAAATAGTTATCAGCTGAGCTGTCATTTGTAACAGTTATATCATAATGAAATTGTTAGTAACAATTAATGTAATATTTCACAGATAGATGATAATGAAGTTATTCGGTGTCAACGAGATGGAGCAATACTACACGAAGCTGAGCTTGATCATCGATTAGAACCATATCTTCGAGCTTCGGGATTTTATGGACTTTGGAAAATGGGATTCTGGCAAGTTGATCACCATCTGATCACAACGTTGGTTGAGCGATGGAGGCCCGAGACTCACACCTTCCACATGCCAGAAGGTGAATGCACTATTATCCTACAGGATATCGAGGTTCTTACAGGGCTTTCCATAAATGGAAATGCAGTTACTTGCCCCACTAATAGAAATTGGGGCGATGTTTGTGAGGATCTACTGGGCCACCGACCCCACCGAGTCAATTACGTGGTTCGATGTTGAAGATTACCTGGTTGAGAGGAGTCTTTGATGGAATTCCAGACGATGCAGATGAGGTACGATAATACAATATGCGAGAGCATTCATTTTGCAGTTGGCTGGAGGCTCCATATTTTTTGATAAATCGGGAGCAAGGGTAAGTGTAATTTTTCTTCCATTATTGGAGAACCTCACCGATCGTACGCCGTACAGTTGGGGTTCGGCAGCGTTTGCATGGTTATATAGGGAGCTATGCAATGCCACTCAGCCATCAGCACGACAAATGAGCGGTCCCCTATATGTGTTACAAATTTGGGCATGGGATCGATTCAGTTCTATATCACCATCCATCAGAAGCAGTAATCCTTTTGAAGATGCACCTCTTGGTAGTCGGTATGTGATATATATGTTTTTGTAGTTTGCGAGTGATAAATATTTTTCAGTTCATATAATATATATAATTGTATTTTTTTTTCACCATTACACTGTAGAGATAAATTATATATAATGCGTATGACAATATATCTAAATATTTTTTTAATTTTTTCAATGGTTTCAATTCTTACGGACAACTAGAGTGCCCACACACACTTTGCCACATCAACGCTATCAATTTGATAGAATGACATTTAGCGATGTAAGTCATGATAGAAATTAATAAATTCAATGTAATGTTAGCTTTTAAATTAATTCTTTATTTAATTTGATATATTTCAATATTTTTAACAGATTATTTGGGAGCCATATACTGATGACATTCTCGAGGCTCTACCAGAATACTGTATGGAGGGAAAAGAAATTTGGACAGCTCGTGTTCCACTCATCTATTTTCACATAGTTGAGTGGCATTACCCGGACCGAGTGCTCCGTCAATTTGGCATGCAGCAACTAATACCGAATCCTCTGAATGATCATAAACCCTTTCATGCCATTGAACTAAGGCCAGCTTACAACAATTGGGTGGAGAAGCACATGGAGTGGATTCAAATGTGGAACAATCGTTCTAACTTCATAGTTCGATTTGATCCTGCAACGGAGCCACTTCATTTCCATTCAGAATACATGGAGTGGTACCGTGCATGCACACGACGGTGGATTTCTTACACGGAAGGTGCAGTAGGTGCAGCGGTTAGTGCAAGCACTTGTAATTTACTTCAAAATTTTTTTAGTCATATAAATTGTTAGCATTTGATAACTTGTATTGAGTTTGATTTCGTGAACAGGCTGATGGCGCGGACAAATTATATCATTATGCAGATCTACTTCTCGGGATCGGGATCAGGATCACATGCGGGAGACCGTACGGCAGATAGGCAGGATAGCTACAGCAATGCTACATGCATTCAATGAAGAGAGACGGTTATTAACGATTCCACGACCCCAATCAGCCTCTACGACAACACCTATTGGATTGCATGGAGATGACCTATCTCAGACGAGCCAATCAATTCGAAGGAGTAATAGATCTCTTCAAGATACAGATGCCATCCCTTATCCTGCAGTCTATAATATGGCAGATTTCACTCCTGGGTTCAATCCCGGGTTCGGCCAGACAGATTTTACTTCGGGGTTCAGCCAGTTCGCTGGCCCATATCATGGGGGATTCCGTCCCCACTCTCCCATAATTTCTCCGATGGCTGGAGGATTTGAGCTCCCTCCTTTTTCCCAATATGCTTCTACTCCATATGTGTCGTCTGAGCATGAGATGTTTGCTCAATTTGATGATGCATCACAACCACGATTGTCAGAAGAGGATATTCCTTCGTCATCTACACAACCCACACAAGCGGAATCTCGTCGTCGGTATAATACTAGACCTGCCGAACACCGGAGACAACCTACTTGCGGAACAGGAGGTCACATAGGGGACGACACCATCGTTGAATGTAATCATCAAATGACGAAAATTATGTATTATTATAAATTTGATGTACTAGAACTTTTTACATCATAAATATGATATTGCTATGTGTTGACATCGTTGAATCTCTAGGCATTGAAAAATCATCTTTAGAAGCTTTAACGAAGCCTGAGGATCCAATTTGGAAGAAAAGTAATTTTTGAAATTTGTTGTAAATTTTAATATTATTTTTCATGTTAAGAAAATATCCGAAAATAAGAAAAAAGATTTCGTAGACTACAAGGGGCAAAATCGTCATTTCGAAATGTCTAAAAGGAAAACCATCAAAAATAGGACCAACCTGTTAAAATGGTCAATTTCCTAATTTTTGGATTTATGGAAATTTTTTAGAATTTTTTCGGTGTTTTTTTCTTCTTTATAATTTTCTACAATTTTCCATTTTTCCCCGGAATTCAAAAATTCTTTTTTGATTTTTTTTTAATTATTTTTTTTATTTTTTCGGGCCGGGTGCGCCTCAAGGGCGTCCAGCCCAGACCGTATGGGTCCGGGTTGGTCTAAAATGACGTAGTTTTAAATTTTCGTATGAATTTTCATTATCGATAAAACAGCCCATTGAGGGGTTTTCTCGAACTAATTCCCGATCCCTCAGGCATACTTAGTGACAAACGCACATATGGATGTGAACTACAACATACCAGGAATGATGTGGACCAAAGAACTACGAGTGAAACACACCAAAACATGACAAAAAACTCACGCGAAAAAGCGATATTGATTGCCTCACAAGCTTAGTTTTTATTCTTGCTGAAATGGCTGCTCGCGGAGGGGTTTTAACACACTATTTCCGGGTGCTTCGAACACAACTAGTGGCGAAATCACATATTGACGTGAACTACGACACGCAAGGAACAGTAAAAGATAAAAAAAAATGACAAAATGTGGACATACAAAATGAAGCCTTCACGCACTGTCCAAATATTATTGTTCCGTCGAGTCAACCCGGTCCATATAATAATAAAAACATATATAAAAATTACAAGAAATTAAGAAAATCCATAAAAAGTACAAGAAGTCCAAAAACAGAATAGAAAAACACATAAAAATATTACACAAATATTTTCTCGGGTTTATTCTTCTTTTAAGGTTGTGCAGAAGTAAACCACCGCCATTTGCCTCAATCCTTTCCTGAAAATGAATAGCATACCATTAAAACTTTACGAATGTCGGGTATGACCAACGAAAGGTGGAAATAATGTATTTTTTGCGATAACAAAATTAATTGAATAAGCAGGATAACTTAGAAGGGTAAAGAACCTTAAACCGATCTGTATGCACAAGTTTGATTGCTGTGTCCTGATTTCCCACAATAGCTGCAATGGTTAGGCGAATCACTACTTCTTCGGGTACTCCAGTCCATCTCAGTGCGTATGCGTGATGCACGGGGTCTCCCTTTCTTTCTAATATGGCTCGGGTCTGGCACTAATGCAAGATCGTCAATTTCAGGCCAGTAATCCAGATCCCCCAATGGATGAAACATGTACCGATAGCACTGAAGTGTGCTATCTAAAGTGTAGAATTCATCTACCATTGTATTGTAATCAATTGCATATTTTGACACACTGCAATTACATGTGAACACGGGATTTTCATCTCTTGAAATTTTCCACATGTGCATCTTTGCAGATTTAGCTCGACCTTGTGTTTGTGGCCTCCCATTCTTCTGGATCTATCATATCCAGTTTTAACTTCAAAGATTCCGGAATCAGAGTCGAATCAGGTCACCTCATGCCTATTTGCAGCTTCAATGTTTTTCTGGAGAAGGTTACCACAAATTGAGTATATATCCATCCCTCCATCTTTTGTGCTCTATATGTAGTTCTTCTCGTATCGAAATAATTGACTAACTGATAAAATATCTTATTCACCATAGCTGTTATAGGCAGAGCACGAAATCCCTTCAGCATACCGTTAACCGATTCCACTAAATTCGTTGTCATCACTCCATATCTCTTTCCTTCATCATAAGCTTTTGTCCATTTATTCCAAGGAATCTGATCACACCATTCAGCTGTTTGTGGATGCAATTCTCTCATTCGTTTATGATATGTAGAAACTTTCGCTTTTGGTTCTCATAAGCTGCACATTACAATAATAATAAGTATTTATCACATAATTTTATAAACAAGTAATTTTCTCAAATTACATAATTTATAAATTTCACCTGCCATCTGAATAGCTCTTTTTCCTTCGGCATCTTTGAAGTGTTTATTGTAATTGCTGAGAATCCGAATGCAAAATCTATGGTGGGCATGTGGAGGACGCCACCCATCCGTCTCCATTACTTTTTGAATCCGATATGTCTGTCCGATATTACGCAAATATCATCTCGGCCATTAGTAACATATATACGCAGCAGATCCATAAACCAAGACCAATCATCAACAGTCTCCCGATCGACCACAGCAAATGCCAACGGAAATATATGATTATTCCCATCAAATGAGGCTGCACATAGGAGCGTTCCTCGATATTTCCGTACAAAAAAGTTCCATCGACAAAAATCACAGGACGACAGCTTCTGAAGCCTTCACTTGTCTGTTTATAAGTCCAGAACATTCGGTTGAAAACCTTGCAACTCTGATCTTGGCTGAGGCGATCCTCGATCACAAAATGAAAACCTGGATTCACTAGCTTCGTCATATTCATGTACTTTCTCAACTGACCGTACGAGTCATCCCATCCTCCAAAAATTTTTGCAATCGCCATTTTTTTAGCTAGCCATATTTTGCGATAACTAGGTTGGAAACCCAGCTTATCTTTAATCATCGCCATTAGTGGCTTGATTTTTATATCTGGTTGGGCGGCAACCATTACTTCTATCTGGCTGGAGAGGTACTTCTGGTCAAGTTGCCGATGATCTGTTGACATTTGCGGATTACGACATGTATGTGGGCCACTGTATTTAGTTATTTTCCAAAATAGGTCACCCGCTTTATTCAATGCACGGAGCCTCCAATCACACGGTTCGTTTGCATTACCGCACTTTATAACATATTTCCTTTTCTTTGTCTCTTCACTACGAAAGTGATGATTTCTCAGCAGCGAATATTCTTTCGCAGCCAGCTGCACTGCATCTCGTGATGGAAATAACATTCCAACACGAAATTCTTTGGCTGGATCAAATAACATATGGCTCGGCTTAGTTATTGTATCGACTTGCATCATATCATAGTCAATCTCTGAATAGGGCGGTGGATGTACCAACGGCAAAATGGGATTATTACAATGGGTGTTGTAATAAGCATCCATATCGCCACTTTCGTCATTTTCTTCATCGCTGTCGTCACTTCCTAACCATGAATCATCTTCTTCATCACTATCATCGTTATCATCGTACTGCATAGACTGATTATTCACATCAACATCATCTTCACCAATATTGGAACCTTCTCCAATTGAATCATTTATAGGTTGGTGCTCATCTACAGTAGCATAAAACTGTAGAAACCCATATGACCGGACAAACGTGCAAACTGTTGGATTCTCTCAACTATGCTATCATTACACACATCCACAATATTGTACATCATACAACCGATTGTTCCAACCGGTTGTCTATACATCAAACTGGGAATGAACTGATTTTCTGTTATATTCAACTCACGCTCAATCGTAGCACGTAACTCATCAAATGTGGATATGTTTCCAAACTCAAACATAGCACATTGTCCACCTTCGTAATCATATCCAAATTGATTTTGTACTATTCTACCTCCCCATTGTACAGTCGCAAAAGATGTAGACATTCTGTTAAATGAACAAATTATAAATTATTTTGCATGTACAATTTTGTAATTTTTCCTATACACATTAATAAATGAACATTATCACTATCAATATAAAAAATGAAATAAATAGGGTCACAAAAATATTTACAAAATTATGTATTCTTTGAAAATATTTATAGATAAGTGATACAATTGTTATTTACAAATGAATGAAAGGCCAAAATCATCAACAATAATATCTAGTCAATTAATTGATGAAATTGTAATTTTTCAGATTTTCAAAATTTTCTTTGTGGAATGTTTCCTAATTTTTCAGAAAATATTATGATTTCGATCATAATTTTCAAATTTTTTTGTGATTTCATATTTTTTATTTTTTTGATTATTTTTTAAAAATTTTCTGGCTAGATCAACTAGATCAAATAACGACGTCGCTTCCATTTTTAATATTATCTATTATTTTTTTTCTTTTACAATATAATTTTTCCTTTTATTTTTTCTCTTTTTCCTATTAATTTTCCAGATCGGGCCGGTTCGACCCAACTCACAAACTCGAAGAGCCGGCCCAAACCCACTTGAGTTTGAACCGAAACTTTCACAATAGAGTTTTGTGCATTTTTTTAAATTAGGATTATTTTTATTTTCATTTTTCCTAATTTTTTCTATTATCTAGAAACTTCTTATTATTACAAACAGATCGTATTAATACATATATTCTAATAATCATATTTAATTAACCCTACAAAATTTTAAATATATGAAAAAATATGATTTAATACGCATAAAATTTTTCCTCAGACATGTCTCGACATGCAAAATAAAGATATTTGTAGCGCTAAAAGAAGATATTTTAGGAATAAATCGACAAAATTTTTGAATATTTTTATTTTTTTAATTATTTTTTCCCAATTTCTTTTTCAAATTTTCTATTCTTTGGTATAACTTTTATTATTATAAATAATTTATATGGTCAAGGATTGTCCATGTTCGTTGCATTAGGTAACAAATTACAACGACTCATATTTAACCGAAGATCAAATCTACATTGTCCGATCTAATTACCAGCTCCTACAGTACTAACATTTTCCCATAAATTTTTTCGTTAAACATGTACATTCAGTTATTATTTCAATATCTTGAAAATTAAATCCAATTAACCCTCCAAATTTCAAAAATCATGATAAAATACGGGCTTAATACGCACAAAATCTTTCGTGACACATATATCGGCATGCAAAACAGAGATATGAACAGCACAAAAATAAGATATTTTTTAGTGCAAAATAGACATATATGTAGACCAAAAAATAAGATATTTTTCGGACTAAACAACATGTACACATCACAATATAACAGCAAAACAGTGTATGCACGGTACTAAAATATATCATGTTTTAACAAGAATATAGGCATTACCTTAACACAAATATCGTGCGCGTGTCAAGATTCTTGAAGTTGATACTTCCACTCTTCTATTTTCTCTGTCGTATAAAAAAAAATTAACATTACATGCAACGAAACAAAAAACGCAAATGCCAAAAGAAAACATATCATAAAGTTAAATCTTACCTGATTCGATTGCGAGAAAATTTTGAAGGAATAAATGACTGCAAATATGGAGACGCTCGAAATTGACGACTAATTTCCAAATCCTTTTTTTTCTATCGATTTTCTCTCGATTCTTTCTCAGCTTTCTCTCTATTTGCTCTCTGTTCTCTCTCTTTGTCTTCGTAAAATGGCCAAAGAGTTTCTCTCCCTCTATGTCTTTAATAGAACTGAAGGATTCAGAAGTCTCATTTGCTTTGAAACTTCACGTGAAGTTTCAAAAGCAAATTTTCTGAAACTTCACGTGGCTTCTGAAACTTCACGTGAAGTTTCAAAATTTTGCTTCTGAAAAGAGAGGCTTCGTGTGAACTTTCGGAATAAGATTCTAAAATTCAGCGAAAAACAAGGAAAAAGGTACATTGGAAAGAGTGGGTGAGAGGCGAAATGGGGGCCGGCTGTTGGATAGTTCGGATGAGACAAAAATAAATTATTAAAAATGATTTTTTTTTTTCATTTAGGAAGTTGTTCGGCGCTAGGAGCGCTGAACAAAGGCCTTGTTCGGCACTTGTAGTGCCGAACGAGCCCCCTTTCCATAATTTTTTTCATGCAGATCCAAATCGGTAAAAACGTTAAATTTTTAACCTATTTTCGTAAAAAGCCCCTTCGTCGGCGAGTCCCCGGCTGGTATAATCAAGGAACAACCCAAGGAGTAGCTGCTCGTCATTGCAGCTCGCACTGGTAATGAACAGCGGCAATCGACGTTGGAGGTGGGCAGCAGGGCAGCGACAACGTCAGAGGTCTTCTCGGTTGAAGAGTGGACGCAGTTGAGGAAGAAAAATTTTCTTTCTTTTTCACGCTCTTTCCCTTTCTCTTTCTCTCGTGTATCCACTTTCTTTCTTTCTTTCTTTCTTTTTTGCACAAAGAACAATCTCTCTGGCTAATGGCGTCAATCTCTCTCCTCCTCTATCACTTGTGCCCTATATGAGTGGAGTGTATGCACAATTGTGCTCTCTTTTGGACGTACCTCTCCCTTTTTCTCCCTCTACCCTCTCTTTTTGACGTCCCTCTCACCTTTTTCTCTCTGTAGCACGCCTGGTTCTCAATTAGAGAATTGCTCCCCCCTCGTGAAGAAGAACGTGAATCCCTTTTATAGCAAAGACCACTTGAACTTTCAAAAGAAATCAAATCTTGAAATATCCTTTATCATTTGCCCATTTCCTCGCTTTTGACCATGTGTATCTTTGTCAGGTTTGATTTGGACGTTGGAAGATGGTCCCCGTAACCGAACTACCTTTAAAAAAAAAAACAAATAAACATAATGTAGGAAATTTCCTCACCGTCCGCTTCCTATTTCGCATAGTCGAAATTAGCATATGAAGTCTTGAATATCATGAGGTAATCCGTCCCCCTATCTCTCGCTTTATTTGCCTTCTTTTGAACGAAATCCGTTGGCCTTGCTTTTTTTTCCCCCTTCTTTCCCTTACACAAGAGAATCAGCCACGCAAGCATGTAAAAATTTTTGCAAATTAATTTCTGAATTGAGCACAATGTTATCTACGGCCACGGGCTTGGTCGGACTAATTCAATTAAGTTCAGAAAATCCGCCATCGTTCCAATCTAATGTGAATGCAATGTATGCCAAATTAAACTAATCTAAGTGACAACTATATGAAAATGATTTGAATATTTTTGCCAAGGACTAAGGTTAGCCCTTAATTTCTTATGCAATAAATGATTAAATAAGAAATCAAAATTTAGGTGTTAACATAACGTAATCATTTTTTCTCTAATTTGCCACTTAAGTATAAAAAAAAGCACCAAAGTGAGCACTACACAAAAATTGGCACTCCAAGTGTCCTTTTGCCATAATATTTATATAAAAACATCTCAAATCTATTCGAGTCAGACAAGATTGAAATAAATTAATTTACAGATTGGCATAGATTAAAAATTTCACAAACTCTTGAATTTTAAATAATTTCACCTTAGTGATTTAGTTCAGTTAATACAACACTTTCATCAAATAAAAATTCAATTAACAAAGTCAAGATTGTCGCGACCCTTCCAAGGTGAACCCCCAAGGAAAATATAATGTATTATAAAGTAAACACTTCATGCGTACTCTCCCAAGCCCATGCCAATCGCAACTTTGGGTCATCAATTCAATTTATTTAGGAGTTGCCACTATTCTATTATGAATTGATTAGAACTCAATTAAAATGTAGGAAAACGTTTCACTTTTGTGAATAAGAGATTTCATGGACTTGGGGACTTGATTACACTAGATAAATCTAATGCCATTTCAGTACTTGTCACGATCTAAAATTTAGAGATTTCAAATTAATGGATTACGAGATTAATTAAATTGAATTAACTAACCCACCTCGAGCTCTCCACGCTCTATCAATTTGCAACCTACGTTCATGTGATAAATCATGGCAAAATATTTTTTTCAATTACGGAGCCACCACTAATCATTTTCATGATAGGCCAATTAGACACCTAAGTAAATTAGCAAGAGAACTAAATTACTTCTACGAACGAGAGAAAATGAGTCCAGGGACCTGGTTACATTAATTAGGAAAAATTAATTCCCTTTTGATACCAATTTTCATGAAAATATTCTTTAGCTTGATGAAGTGAATTAAATAATTTTTTTTTCTTGGATAGAAATGCAATGCAATAATGACAAAGTATGCTTTAGACCATATGGTATATGAATGAAAAAAATTCTTTTGCATTTTTTGGATTTGTTATTAAACTAAAGCAAAGAGTGAACAAAAACAAACAAATATGCCCATAATATACTTTATTTTCCGAAAAAAATTCCATTTTTTTTATCTGCAATGCACTCTCGATTTGAGTCAGTAAACGGATATCGTACAGAATATCGTCATCCCATTCTATGAAGGACAGAATACGAAATTCTCTACGAAATTACCAACCCATTCCATCAAGGATAAGGTGTGTAATTTTCATGCAGGCACAATCATCCTTTATGATTAAATTCAAATATTGCCCTTAGGCACATTCCGAAGGGTCGCACATATGGGAGCATATATTATGAGCACATTGTTTATAATTGTTCAAACTCTATAAAGAAAACAAAATAAACAAACGTGACAAGAAAAAATAAACATCAACCACCAAGAGCTCATGGATTTTCAAAAATTTTAGGGGTGGCCGAAAATTGTATGAGGTCCACTTCCATGTCCGCCAAAGTTCACATCTCTTCAAATTAGGAAATTATCTCTCATGATTTTGAAAAAAAATATGGTCAATAATTTCGAATTAGAAAAAGATATCTTTCGTCCAAAGCAATACTTATCCATGATTAAAGATATGCCAGAATATTCACATGGATATGCGACTCAATCAATCGAATAATCAAAAGAAAATATCCAAAACAAGAATTACTCCACACTATGGAAAGTACTCCACACCATGGAAAATTAATGTCTCTTTTTTTTTTTTTGCAATTCATCCAATTGATCTTAAAAAAACGTGTTGAATAATTGCAACTTCGATAAAAGATAAGTTTCCAATCAAATTTAATCAATTCTCGAGATCAGGCATATAATTCGACCATGTTTATCAATCAAAGTGAATTTTTTCTCAAAAATCATAATTTTGTTCAGAGAGTTCCAATTTTAGTTTTTGCCAAGATTATGAACTAAATCGTTTATCAAAGTGCAAACAATTTTCAGTATACTAAGTCATAACACATTTCAAGCAACTCCAGATTGCGACTCAAAGGCAGCATACATGGTTGATTGAAGGTGATACAACAAAGCAACATCTTAAAGGGTCTAAACTTGATAAACAACCAAGTCTTTCTTTTTATACCAAACAGGTTTTGACTTTTCAAGTTTGATTGCAAGTCATATAAATTCAACAAAGTATAATGAACATATGCAAGTTTTCCATCAAGCAACCTTAATATTGCAATCAAAAGTTAGAGATCTCACCTTTTTAAGCAAAAATTCCGCATTTGCGCAACCGAATTAACATGCCAAAAACAACACATTTAGAGCCGAAGTTTGCAGCAAATTGGAATCTGAATAATGAGATATTTAAACACAAGCGTGTAGCTATGTTACACCTCGAGTAGCAATAGAAAACAGAGCTGATTGCCACCAAAACAGGGCTGATCTGTGTCTACTCAAGCGGGCGGATGAGCGGCGACTTCGGTGAGGTTGGATGGCGCATGGATGGGGCTGCACAGCAGAGCTAGGATGACATCAGGATGGACGGCGGGCC